>JARVZY010002711.1:0-82785 GCA_030686995.1 Artemisia argyi | reverse complement strand
TGAATCCATACGTCAGTGATTGGTTCGGGCCTTAGTCTCTATGTCATGGTCCATGATGCAGGTTTTACTGACTAGGTTTTAATATTTATAATAGTCTCGTTTACATATGGTCAACCTTAATGCACTAACGGACAGTGAATCCGATCATGTGTAGATTAGTAACTAGTAAAACCGAGGTCGTCCTAAGAGCTATGTGCGGCGGATCCTATTTAAGTCTAGTGTCACGTTTTAAAGCTGGTTTTAAAATGATTGATTAATTAAACTAAAAAGACAGAAATAAAATAAAAACTGAAATTAATTAAAGTTGTGAACAATATGAGAGAAGTGTACTAGCCTAGCTAATTATCCTAAATCGTTTATGATTATGTTTTCTATTAAACTATTCTAATGGTTCAAGTGGGGAGGACATGTATCACTAGGTTCATATGGTCAAGTTCCCTAGCCTATCTCCCTAGAATCCTGCGGGAACGAAAAGCACTACCCTCTGTCATAAGCCGACGTACGGTAGACTAATTTGAGTCACTAATTATCACTAAATGCTAGATTCATCCTCGTATGGCCCGGCCTCTCAGATCTTAGGCCATACTCTAACTACTTAAGTTTATCAAACCCGGAAAGTGGTCCTATGGTCAATTTGCACACAAGGTAATTTGGTCAGTTGTCATCCCAACCATTTCCCTCGCAATCCAACTACGCTAGGGTCTTTTGGTCAATTCTTCTAGCATACCAGGTATAACTGGTTCATCAAAACTACCGCAACTAAAGGATCTACGCTAAACTAAGCATGCACACACTAGAAGCATTATGAAAAGTACAAAAACATAATCAAAACAATAAAGGAATCATAACTAGGCTAGCACCAGAGGTGCTTAGCCGATCATATTAATGACAACACTCGAATCAATGTTTAAAAAATTATGAATTTGAAATGTGAAATAAAGAATGAAAAGCTAAAACTTATGAATATTAAAACCCTAAACCCTAAAACCCTAAACCCTAAACCCTAAACCCTAAACTCTCTCTTGGAATAGCTCTGTATGCTGTTGTAGAATGCCTCTCTAAATGCTCCCTTCGTTCTCTGACTTGTGTGGTGAGAAAAGTTGTGTCAAATATAGAGTTTCGGGCTGGTATTTATAGGCCCGACATGGCTACGGCGTAACCCTATGAATTGGTTACACCGTAGCTAGTGTAATCGTGAAACGATCTTATCCTTTAACGTTGGCTACGGCGTAGTTGTGATGCTGATTACGCCATAGCTACTTAGGGTTTCCACTTACGGCGTAACCCCATAAGTTGGTTATGCCGTAACTCTTGATAAGCGTTGACTAGTCAATGAATATTTGAATTCCTAGCTACGGCGTAGTTGAGAGTGTGAGCTACGTCGTAGTTAACTTCAGCATACTAAGATTAGTAATATCTTCAAGTACTTTTCAATTTTCACGTCTCTTTAGCTCCTATGCTCGTTTGTAACCTGGAAATGAAATATAGAGAAATCAAATTATATATTCGTATAACAAACTTAAATAATGAGCATATTAGGGGGAAATTGACACTTAAATATCAGGATTATTTGATGTCATCAAATATCCCCCCACTTGAACTCTACTTGCCCTCAAGTAGACCTTATTACAAGCATTTCTAAAAAGATATCCCCCAAACAACTTGGGAAATAAGAGATTAAAAACTTCCTATGCTAGAATTTTCAATGCCGAACACCTTACGAAAAGGGAAACAAACACTCATACTCTCTCTAGTCTAAGTTCAATTTCGGGGTGATCACTCAAAGCACAGTCATAGTATGTATTCTATTATAGGCTTGGCGGTTACACAAATATCCACCACTAGAGCTAAGGCCGAAACAATCCTCGAAGGCAATATTGGGTAAATAATTATAAGGCTAAGGGTGTAGTGTCGTTACTAACATACCATGGCAAAAGCAACAAAGACCATCGATACATGACCAGAACGGTGGCCAAGATACCAATGACTACTCGACAATCACCTAGGCACTATTCACGACTATAAGGTAGGATAAGACATGGGAATGCACGTAATGGGTAAAAAAATAAAAATAAACAAGCAAATAGTCAAAACCTACAACCAAGTCATCACTGTTTACCGTTCATCCAAAGTCCAAGCTTCAATACTCAAAACCGGATCATAGCAAGTATATGTGCCATTAGTGGACGTCATGATGGACACATTACTTGGTCTTCATGTTGGTATAGAAACATCACCAACTCAATTCTTCAAATGTGATCGAAGTGGCCTCCTCAATACTAAATCTTTGATATAATTAAGGGCTGTCCATTTTTGCAAAATCTAGAAATTTCAATGGTCCATGGGTTATTTTGGCTTACATATTTAGAAAATACACTCAAGAATGAAGCCATGGCCGCTGGAATGAGTAAAAATGAGCTTATGAATGAAAAGATTCGTAAACTATATTTTCTGAGAATAGTAAGCTGTCACGTGATTTTCTATGGTTAAAACGAGGCGTTAAATGTAAACTAGACGAGCCGACATATCAAAAATCTATTAGTTCACTATAACACGAAGTCGAGGACATAGTAGAAAACGAGATTATAACGACCGAGATACAAGCGATAGAAGACCGACGTTCACAACACAATTCCATCAGCTTTTACTAAAAATATTTTCTAAGTGTTAAAATTGTCTTTGCGGGTAACCAACTTTGGAGCTGTTTTTCTCCATGATTGAGTCAGTTTTGGAAACGTAATATCTCTGAGTAAAGTTAGTTCACCAGCCTACTTTCCAAATTCACCAGCCGTTCGTCAATCGGACTTGTAACGAGTAAAATACGATCTCTCCAATATACCCAAAAACTGCACTAAAACTGTGATTTTAGCCCGACTACCTAACTTACCTATTTTTTTTATCGAGGATCGGGACTCGTACGGACAAAAGTTCAGTGTTGCGACTTTTAGATATTGCTACAAGCTTTCCAAAACCACTGAGTTCGTTTTCTAACACTCGATATTCACCGATCCGCGACTAGTTTTGTGAGGTTACTTTTCATTTTTTTTTATAAGTTGTTGAAGGAATATTATTTTACGATGGAAAACTCTATTTTATCGATAAATCACTAAATGACTATTATGGATGTCGTTACAACATATATACGCAAAAAGTATTTTATACTTTTACAAGACGTCAAAAACATATTTTTCAACAATAAACATTATTTCTAAAATTTCACGAGTGGTATCGATAACATATGAATTTGCATGTACGACATTATTTCATGACTTAAAGTAGATCATATAATTCATATAGGTTGCAGTTAGAGATTTCGCTTCATTTCAGTTTATTCACTTTTTCGTCATAATCATTGCATCAGGTGAGTTCTCATAGCCCCGTTTTTTAATTTATTATTTCATTTCAAACCTTTAGGGGAGAAACCATTGCACCATTTTCGTACGGGCCAAAGTATCAAATTCATTTACATTGCTTAAGTTACATCATTGCCATGCTAAAGTCCCCAGTTTATCATGAATCGTTAATTAAGAGTAAGCGATGGTGAGTGAATAGATCTATTGAGGGTGACTCTGCGTTCGGGTTGGTAGCACCAACTAGTCTACGAACGCATTTCATCTTAATCATATCAGAGTGTCTGGAAAAACACTCAGTTGGGGCGTTCAATTTCAGTCTAGCTTCAGGGTCATGACCTTATAGCAATTGTATTATTTCTATGTGACATATTTGTCATGCATACTTTATACCTGTGGTTAACGTAGAGACTATTCATTTACATAAACCTATTGATGCGTGGGAATCGCAACAGGCTTTACCTCTCGAGGGATCACGAGAAGCTTACAACCCCCACCAGGCAGTGTACCTGATCGTTGTAGTATAGTATAGTGACAAGTACCGGGGGATTGATCGTTCAGCTTAGGAATAGTGTCGCTAGGATTAGAAAACCCAATTACTAGTTCTAAAGGTGAGGGATGATTATTTTTGTATTTTTATATTTTATGGAAAGCAAGTAAAATCTCGGGTTTTGGAAGAGTGGGCGGAATTAGTTGCTATTCAACTAACCCAAAACTAAGATGCAATCAAAATAAAATACTAAAAATGAAATTAAACTAATTTATACTAAGGTTGTGAGCAGTAATTGGAGAAATTGTGTTTACTTAGACTTCACTACTCCCTAGATATCTTTTACACATTAATTACTTGTTATAATTGTATGGATGACGGATTGTATTCCTTAATACCATTCATGGGGTGGCATACATAACTCCCCAATTCTATGAGCTTTTATCTCCTCCTACACCATGACCCAGCACAACTATAGGGATTGTAAACAGTGGCTCATGCATTAAATACAACCAATAAAGACCTAGTACGCCTCGGTTCATGTTTCTTAAGACGTTCAAGCATGTTACCATTTGGAGATCTGCCAGTTTTCTTAAGCCTAACATATAAAATCATTCATCCAAGACAAGAATAGACAAGTAATCAACACATAATCAATATCTAGGTTTCATTAGATCTAAGCAAACACAAAAGAGATCTAGCCTAGCATAATGGAATTGAGACAAGAACAAGATATAGACAACCAACACATAGACATATTGATTGAATTAGAAGAACACTTATCTCAATTACAATGCAAGGTATCAAGGGTTTGGAACCCTTGAAAAACCTGTAAAAGTTGCACCAAATTCGTCTTTAGGGTTTCACCAAAACTTCTCCCTTTTAATGTAAAAACTAGAAAACTATATATAGGAAAACTGGGGTAACGGCGTCAAGAGCAAGGGTGTGACGCCGTCATCTCGCCGCCAAATACTTCCTCGGACGGCCTTGATCTACTTATGACGGCCTATGTGACGCCGTCATCAACCACGGTATTTTATTCTTGGGACTCTGACGCCGTCAAGAGCAATTCTTGACGCCTTCATGCACTGTTCCCAGCATAGAAATTTGAGACTTTGCCGTTTTCTTCACTTTTATGCTCCAAAAACGTCCGAAATAGCTTCTTTTCCAGAATTCACTCTCCAAGTACCTAAAATCACAAAAGGAACGATTTAGGGCAATATTTGATCAAATAAAGTTGGATTCGGGCTTAAATGACCCCCTAAAAACGGATCATTTTTCGCCTCATCATATACCCTTACACTTGAGATTTGCTTGTCCTCAAGCAAATGTGCTTTTATTCTACTCAAAAGACAAGTTAGGGGTCATTTAACACTAATATAAAAGTAATTACAACAAATAATCGTTCCACTAAAGACCAATAGACAAGCACGGAGGTCATACACAAGCATCTCACAAATAGTGTTTAGATACTCACATCTCTCGGGTGTAATAAAGTAATATAACATTATGGAAATGGAAGATATCTCTCACTACCTGTCATAGCAAAATAGATTACCATAGGCTTGGGAAAGGATCAAACCTCCACCGCATGGCGTAAGCACTTAGGATAAACTATCAAAGAGGTCTTTTAAAGGGTTGTAACGTTAGGTAAAGGGATATGAATTACACGGTTTTGTTGGATAAAGGAAGTTTTACTGGTGGCGAGTTAACAATCTTGGTTAATTACATGTACAAGATGGCGTTGCTAAGCCAAGACTAGACTCGACTTAAGCTAACAAATGAAAAATAACTAAAAACATAAAATGAACATAGAATGAAACAGGATGGTAGTCCGTATGTTTTTTTTTATTTTTTTTATTTTTTTTTTTATTTTATTTTATTTTTTTTTTGCATACACTCTTACCCTACCATCCAAAATAATACATCATAGGGGTATAAACATTCCCCTTACACTTGAATCTTTACATACTTTACATTCAACTATTCTAATGACTCGAATTAAGAAAATCAAAACACTTGGAGCACTTTTAAGATTAACGCACATATGGGGGTAATAATTGATGTTCTTCCCCATTACTCCATAAAATAAGTACTTGCCCATGAGTCCCAATCGTCCCAAAACAATATGTACAAGGATATGACTCGACTTAGCAACCATGTAATTAATTAGAAAGTTAACTTAGGGTTTAACAAATAACAATAATGCACTAAAAATGAGCGCATACACGGAAGGCTAAGGCGATTTGGGTGTACATTGAAGTGGGGTGTAACAAATTCTTCCTTTAAGTAAAATGCTTAAAGTTAGAAACGAAAAGATAGGCTCGGAGGGGTGTACTAGGGGTTTCGTGTACTAAAAATGAGTACAACGCTAAGGGTGTGGGAAAAATTAGTTGACTTAACTGGCCAAGTAATATGACTTAAATGGTCAAGTAATTATGATAAGGGTTTAACACAAGGGTGATCCTAATGCCTCTTATCATGTAGTAAATCCTACTACACGAATGTAGTCTCACTAGCGGTCTCGGGATGCATCACTAACGCAAGTTCTAGAATCTAAATGCTACCGGTACACTCATAAGCACTAATAATGATTGCTTTTCCTATCAAATCTAAAGGCGAACCTCACATTTTTGGGTGGAAAATTTTTCTGAATATACGGTTATGTGCTAGTCATACAACCTCCTATCCATGAGACGCTTGCTATGGCTAAAGTTTCACTCCTAAATGTTGTAAAAAATTTTAAATTTGGCGCTAAAATTGCACTAACAAGTATTTCTCATAGTTTTATTACACATCTACTATCAAACAAAACAAACTCAAGCGAAAGTGCATATGTAAGGTATCATCTTTTTACCCTCTCCCTTACACTTAAGATGAACATTGTCCCCAATGTTCAAGTAAAGAATGTAAAAGTGAAAAAGTAAAGAGAATGAAATCAGATACTCCCCTGATTCGCTCGGTTTGGATTATAGGTTGGCCAGGTTAAATCTTCCTCCAAGGAAACGAACAATCAAAGCTTCCCTTCCAGAATATAAATCATCTCCTTGTCGAACATAACCTGTAAATCCTGACAACAATAGACAAGACAACCTCGCGTAAAATCGGCGGCATCCTATATAAGTTACTAAATCCTAGAAAACAAAGTAAGATATAATGCTTGTGGAATGAAGTTTGCAGATTTCCTGGAGATTATAAAACTTAATAATTCACAAAAACCATAAGACTCCGTTAGAAAAACAAAACCGGTAAAATTTCCAGATTTTAACTCCTGACGCCGTCAAGAGTAAACCTCTGACGCCGTCAGAATGGACCTGCAGAAATTCTTATGTTAAGTTTTCGGAAAATTTCTGGAAAAACTTGGTCCTACTTCCTGGAAAATCCTGCAAAACTTCATTATGACTCAATGCAAGCATTTGACTCTAACAAATACGAATATACATGTTCATTTAATATTGTGGAGAATCATGATCAGTTTGTTTCTTGAAAACATATTTGGGGTTTCCCCTTACACTTATCTTTTGCAAAAATACTTTTAGGTTGGAGTTAAGACTAGGCCAAACAACATAGTAAAGTATTTCCACATTTTAATTGAGAAACATGATCAACCAACAATAAAAATAAAACATGCATACGGAAGCAAATAACAATCAAATAAATCACACAAAACATGGGTTGCCTCCCAAGAAGCGCTTTTCTTTATTTACGAGTCTTGTAGCTAGACTCAAGGTCATGGGTTACTACGTGACTTCATCATTGGTTCCATTCTCCGATTGTAGATATTCCTTGTAGAAACCAATCACCTTTTTCTCAATCGCCCCCATAATCATTTGGGCAAATTCTTCATCGACTTTATACCTTGGTCCAAGGGCCAAGCAATCTTTGTAGTAAAGACTCCTTTTTTCCCATACATAGTCCATGCCCTTTTTCTTATCCTTCTCATCAATATCCTCAAAAGCACCAACGTTGTCCGTATCAAAACGAGATATAAAGCGAAATTCTTTCATCCTATTGGGCATCCTATAAGTGATACTATCGGTGTTACTTGCAAATCGGATCGTGCCTTCTACCTCATCATATTCTAACTTAGACTCCTCAACAAATGGTTTGCCAAACACAACATTGGATAATCGACAATCAGTAACATTAGCAAGATCCTCCACAATCATAAAGTCGGTGACAAAAGTGAAATTTCCAACAAAGACACGTAAACCTTTAACTCTCCCGACAAAGTTACAAACTCCACCGGGGTACTTGGGATCCCTTCTAGGTTCAAGTCTTGTGTTCACTATATCATTATAAACCGTTGAGGACATAATGTTGATTGGAGATTTAAAGTCAATGTAAGCATTGCTAATGTGCCTATATCCAATCATACATGGTATCTTAACATTCTTAGGATCGCCTCTCTTGATCTTAGGTTCAATTATGGTGAAAGGAGATCGCGGGTTATCAATAAGATTATTATAATATGCAATCTCCTCCTTGGTGGGGTATAGATTAAAGTAGTCGTTAAGCTTCAGATCCATTGCCTCCTCTTCTAGTCTCTCAACAATATTCACAAAGTCATTAGGCCCTAGGTCCTTATTTGAATACAAGGCGGTTGCTAGGTCACTAAATGTATGTTCGAGTTCAATCTTAATCAACCTATTAAGCTCTCTAAGCTCCCTAATCTCACTCTCAATTTGTTCACGTAACACAGCCACTTGTCCAGGGGAAAGGGGTGGATTCGCGTTTTCCATAATGGTCAACGGAATAGTCAATGAGGTTAATTTACTAACAGAGGCACAAAGAAATGAGATAGACTAAAGAAGACCTAAAAATAAAAAATAAAATCTTACTAGAAAGGAATCTAGCAAGTAGACCTAATAAAAAGAAATCCTAACCTAGACAATAACTATTCCCCGGGCTGCGGCGCCAAAAACTTGATGCGTGGGAATCGCAACAGGCTTTACCTCTCGAGAGATCTCGAGAAGCTTACAACCCCCACCAGGCAGTGTACCTGATCGTTGTAGTATAGTATAGTGACAAGTACCGGGGGATTGATCGTTCAGCTTAGGAATAGTGTCGCTAGGATTAGAAAACCTAATTACTAGTTCTAAAGGTGAGGGATGATTATCTTTGTATTTTTATATTTTATGGAAAGCAAGTAAAATCTCGGGTTTTGGAAGAGTGGGCGGAATTAGTTGCTATTCAACTAACCCAAAACTAAGATGCAATCAAAATAAAATACTAAAAATGAAATTAAACTAATTTATACTAAGGTTGTGAGCAGTAATTGGAGAAATTGTGTTTACTTAGACTTCACTACTCCCTAGATATCTTTTACACGTTAATTACTTGTTATAATTGTATGGATGACGGATTATATTCCTTAATACCATTCATGGGGTGGCATACATAACTCCCCAATTCTATGAGCTCTTATCTCCTCCTACACCATGACCCAACACAACTATAGGGATTGTAAACAGTGGCTCATGCATTAAATACAACCAATAAAGACCTAGTACGCCTCGGTTCATGTTTCTTAAGACGTTCAAGCATGTTACCATTTGGAGATCTGCCAGTTTTCTTAAGCCTAACATATAAAATCATTCATCCAAGACAAGAATAGACAAGTAATCAACACATAATCAATATCTAGGTTTCATTAGATCTAAGCAAACACAAAAGAGATCTAGCCTAGCATAATGAAATTGAGACAAGAACAAGATATAGACAACCAACACATAGACATATTGATTGAATTAGAAGAACACTTATCTTAATTACAATGCAAGGTATCAAGGGTTTGGAACCCTTGAAAAACCTGTAAAAGTTGCACCAAATTCGTCTTTAGGGTTTCACCAAAACTTCTCCCTTTTAATGTAAAAACTAGAAAACTATATATAGGAAACTGGGGTGACGGCGTCAAGAGCAAGGGTGTGACGCCGTCATCTCGCCGCCAAATACTTCCACGGACGGCCTTGATCTACTTATGACGGCCTATGTGACGCCGTCATCAACCACGGTATTTTATTCTTAGGACTCTGACGCCGTCAAGAGCAATTCTTGACGCCTTCATGCACTGTTCCCAGCATAGAAATTTGAGACTTTG
Organism: Artemisia argyi; assembly: GCA_030686995.1. Classification (NCBI taxonomy): domain Eukaryota; kingdom Viridiplantae; phylum Streptophyta; class Magnoliopsida; order Asterales; family Asteraceae; genus Artemisia; species Artemisia argyi. The sequence continues at coordinate 72,845 of JARVZY010002711.1, read as the reverse complement.
CCGTTTTCTTCACTTTTATGCTCCAAAAACGTCCGAAATAGCTTCTTTTCCAGAATTCACTCTCCAAGTACCTAAAATCACAAAAGGAACGATTTAGGGCAATATTTGATCAAATAAAGTCGGATTCGGGCTTAAATGACCCCCTAAAAATGGATCATTTTTCGCCTCATCACCTATGGTCACTAACATTATTGTTGACCATTTTAGCAATGTATTTTTAGGTAATTAAGGCATTCACTTCATGGCATGCATGTGGGCTTATCATAGAGTCGTGGTGACGACGCAGCTCATTTGTTTAATTATGCGCTTTTAAATATCGTTTGTCTTGTAACAAACTTATTTCGACAAACTTGAATTATCTTTTAGGACCTATCTTTTGTAACTTTGAATGTTTTTAATTAATCAAACGATGTACTTTTAAAACGACACTTTAGGTCATTCAATATAACTGTAACTATGATGCTATGGCAGTCGCACCCTAGGTATTTCATTCCGCTGCAAATCATGTATTTGCGGGTGTGATATCCTGAGTATCCTGAAGGTGACTCATTGAGTGACTATTCACTCAGTGACTTGATTATGTTTACGGATTTACAACACTTAGGTTATTTTCTATTCAAATCCTAGTTTAAGAGAACTTAGGTACTGAATGGACCCAACACCTCCACTACCCATCTTCACTATCTTCGTCTCACTACCTAAATCACTCGTCATAAAATCACTTACATCTAGTATAAAATACATAGACCCACACAAAATGCCTATACCTATCAACGTAAAATCACTCCTAACCATCACAAAGTTCATGTGGCTGGATTTGTGACCAACGCCATTCGCTACCTCTACCACAACTCACTACCTCTACCACCACCATTCTCCACCATATTCAACATCCACTTTCGACAACTAATATGGTGGTCGTATTGTGTGGTACATGTAGCGAATGGTGGTACTGGTCATAGAGCCAGCCACCACATATTTGAAGGATGGTATTAGTAGATGCGGATGATGATGGTGGTAGAAGTGGTGAGAAAAAAATAGTGATGGTTTTGGTATTTTGTGGTGTTAGTGAGTGATTTTAAACTGATATGTATACATATTTTACAGGTTTAGGTATTTTATAGTAGTTGAATTATGGTCAGTAGTTTAGGCATTTTATGGTGGTGGAAGTAGTGAGAAAAAGATGATGATGGGTAATATTGATGGTGAGAAGAAGATGAAATAAATAAAATGGTATTTGGGAGTGATTTTATTATTAAAAAAATGTATTTGACTATTAGTAGATAACGAGGAAAAAAAATTACAACATTATTCCGGATGTATTGTGCCTAACTTTTACTACCGAATAAATGGTTAACTGCTAAAAGTTTTTGATAAAGATGTTTAATATGAAAACTAAGAAACTACATATATGTATCTTGCACTTAATACTCTAAGTTAAATTAGCAAGTAAAAGTTAGGATTTCTATAAATGCATATACACCTTCACAATATTATATCCTTGCCTCGCCTAATAGTTTCGTTACTCTTTGCTCTTTAGGAATTATTTTCTAAAATATTAAGTTATCATTATTTCGAATAAGAAATGGCTGCCAATAATTGTTCATAGAAAAAAACCAAGCACTAAGAATAGTGCATTATTGCATAATGATGACAAATATAGCTTAGTTATGAGTAAACATGTTTAATACTATATTCTATAATGATAACATAATGCCGCTAGTGGGACATTTACACCTAATGTGAATGATCCAACTTCATGTTTTGGACTATTTATGTTGAATTAAGACATGTACTTATGCTTCATCCATGCTGAATTGCCTTTAATAGAAATATAAGGATTTAAAAAAATCATTTATTAGTAAAGTGAATTAAGCGTGTTTCATGTGATTTGTTGGTTTTGGCATTACATATTAGGAATTTAGATATTAGAGTTTACTATTTTTTTGGCCCTTGTGTTTTATTGGATATTTCATTTTCGGTCTAAATCTTTAAAAACTTTCGGGTTTGTTCCAAAAGTGAAACACTCGTTTCGAGTTTGGTCCATTTTAACAATATTGTTACTTTGACTAGGCTTGACTGTTAGAGAGTGTTGACAATAACTCTCAAACTCTTCTGATTTCCTCAGCATAAGAGACACAATCAGAGATTGGATAGTTGAAAAAATATCTAAGTATTCAAATATATTTAGGCGATAACTTATCTTGAAAAGATAAAGGTTATTTCTACATATAGGTAATGTACTTTGAAAAATTTCCCATGTTAGGTAACGAACTCTCAAAAATACTATGTTAGGTAACAAAACTTTATACTTTGTACAATGTTAGGTAATTATGCTACGTGTCTCAAATTGTAATCGGTTGTAGCCGGTATAGTATGTTTGACCTTCTTTTTTTACGTACTAAAACACAACAACTCACACATACTTTACCAAAAAAAACCCCAATTTGAAAACCCTAATTCCCAATTACCTAGAACCCTAATTTACTAAATTACAGAACCCTGATTATCTAATCCATATAATAATCAAGATGGGTAAAGGTAAACCCGACAAGCATCGCGTTTTCACAGTGAACCTTAAACATGATGGTCTGTTTACAATTAAACCCTTTGATTATTTGAATTACGATGAGAAGCAAATTACAGATCTTAATTTCGAAGGTATGTCATGTGATGAACTCTTCGATGTTGTTAGGCATTTAGTTCATAATCCTCTTAGGAGACTTTATTATTGCAAAGTAGGAACCCCATTAAGATTAGGTATTAAGGAAATTAGAAATGATGATGATGTTCAGTCATTTTTAACTTGTGGTTATGAATCAAAACGGGTAGTTGATTTGTATGCTGAACATCTTGATAAAGATGCTTTAGATGCTAGGGAGAAAGAAATGATTGGAGGCAGTTGTTGGTGTACTGTGGTATGGATGTACAAGCAGGTAGATGTGGTGGGGCACCAACTCTAAAAAAAAAGAATGAATAGATGAACAAAAAAGATGGTGAGGGTTGTTCCAAATATGGGGAGGGTAGTTCTAAGTCAAGTGGGAATGTTGCCAAAAAGGGTAGTCCAAAAAGGAATTCAGTTAAGTCAAGTGATAAGGAAAAAATTGTATGTGGTTTTAGGTTATTTGCTTCTTGGATGTCAACTAAGACTTCTTTCCAAATCAAATCCTTAAAGCCTAAACACACATGTTCTAGGAATTACAAACTAGGATCCTTGGTGACATACAAATGGATAGCACACCATTTTGCCAAGGAACTCATTGAAGACCCATTTATACCTTTATTAAAGATGCAAACACACATTAAGACAAAATATCACATTAATGTCAGCCTTGGCCAATGCCAGAGAGCTAAACAGAGGGCAATATTTAAATATGAAGGAGGTTTGAAAGAACATTTTGCAAGATAGTGGGAGTATAGGACTGATGTTATTGATTCTAATCTAGGCACCACATGTGTACTAGATGTTGAAGAAACCTCTTCTGGAAACTTTTATTTTAGAAGATTTTATGTCTGTTTCAAAGGTGTGAGGGATGGCTGGTTTGCAGGGTGTAGAAAGGTGATTGGATTAGATGGTTGTTTTCTGAAACATAAGTGTAAAGGTGAGTTGCTTGTACCTATGGGGAGAGATGCAAATAATCAAATGTACCCAGTAGCATGGCCTATTGTGAAGGTGGAAAACTATGATAACTGGTGTTGGTTTTTGGGCCTAGTTTATGAAGATCTCTAGTTGCATTAGGGTAATGGTCTAACAATAATATTAGATTCTCACAAGGTATGGAAAGCAACTTATGTAATTATTCTCCAACTTATTTACTAAAATAGATACTTATGTATTTCAATGTACTTAAACAGGGTCTAGAAAGTGCTGTGAATGATTTCCTACCTAATGCAGAACATAGAAAGTGCACTAGACATGTCTTTGCAAACTTTAAAAGGAAGTTCAGTAGAGTGGAGTTACAAAGAATTTTTTGGCAAACTGCTTCCACTACTCTGCAGGATAACTTCTATTCAAAGATGGAGGAAATGAAGGTGGTCAACCAAAAGGCATATGATTACCTGATTCAGAGGAACCCTAACACTTGGAGCAGAGCTTTCTTCAAGTTGGAAAGCAAGTGTCCAAATTTTGAGAATGGTATATGTGAAATTATCAATAGGGCCATACTTGTCCAAAAGACAAAACCTATAATAACTATGCTAGAGGACATCAGACTTTATGTCATGCAGAGATTAATGGCAATGAATAGAACTGCAAGGAATTTTGAAGACATAATTACACCTTCTGTCAGAAAAAGATTGAACAAGATGATTGATTTTCAATTAAGGTAATATTTCTTAATTAATGTAGATGCAATTTGTTTAAAACATAACCACTAATTCATTTAAACAGATACTGGCAGGTTGTTCCAAGTGGCTTTCAAGAACTTGAAGTAAGGAATGGTAATCAAGCTTATGGGGTTAATTTGTCAAGAAAAAAAATGCATGTGTAGGATGTGGGGATTGCCTGGAATACCTTGTATTCATGCTGTTGCAGCTTATGAGCACATGAATAGAGACCCTATTGAAGGAGTACATGATTGGTATAGCCAAGAAAACTGTAAGCATACCAATTTTCAATTAGGACAGTATATGGTAGTACTATGTGGAAAAGAACAAGAGATCCACCACTTCTACCTCCTATCATCAGAACAATGCCAGGCAGGCCAAAGAAAAAGAGGATCATAGCACCAGATGAGAATACCTCACAAGTAACTAGAAGGGGAAGAATCATGACATGTAGTAATTGTCAAGAAAGAGGTCACAACAAATCTAGTTGTAAGAAAGATCCTGTCCCAAAGCCACCTAAGCCCACAAGAGCATCTAATAAAACATCCAGACCTGATTATGTAACCTATGCTTCTGCTAGAGGTGGTGGCAGAGGATCAAGAGGTGGTGGGAGAGGTCAAAGAGGTGGTAGGAGAGGTCAAAAAGGTGATGGAAGAGGATCAAGAGGTGGTGGCATAAGTCAACAAAGGAATAAGGTAAATTTTTTCTAATTCAAGAAGTCAACAAAAGAATAAGGTAAATTTGTCTAATTTTTATAATTTGCTTTAAGGTTATGGAAGAGGATGAAATTAGAAAGAACATGGAGCATGATTACATGGAGGAATTGCTCATTCAAGAAGAAGATAGATTAGCAGTAAAAGAAAGACAACAACAAGAACAAGAGGCTTTTGATGAAGAAGCTTTGAGATTAACTATGGAAGAAGAGGCTAGATGGAAAGAGTGGGAATTGAAGAAGGAACAAGAGGAGCAAAGAGAACTTGAGGAGTTAGAAACGAGCTTGGGCTTACGTACTTCATGCTATATCTCAGATGAAGAATTGAAGAAAGGATATGGTGCAACATCAAACAGTCATTCAGATCAAGAATCATATGAACAAGAACCTTACAAGAGAAAAGTGGTGACTGTTAATGAACAAATTGAGATTCAAGAATCATTTGTAGGTATAAGGGATGCACGAACTGAAGATGATGATTTGCCAGGAATTGCATAAGTTGTTGATGTACCATGTGACCCTAATGATGCTGAAGCAAACAAGGGCAAAGCAGTATCTGTTCCTGAGCCTGAGAAGAAGGGTAAAAAGAGGCAAGCTCATGATTATCCTTTGAGGATTTACCGCAAGAAAATAGGGGAAGATCTGAGAGGATATTTAGTCAAAAAAAAAATGAAAAAGACAGGATTTGGTCCAAATGGTGAAGGGTCTACACCAGATTCTGCATTCTCAGTGGATGAACCTTGAAAACAGTTAATTATTTTCATTATCAAGTTTGTAATCTTTTGTTTAATGGTGGATGTATTAAACTATGAACCAGGGCTCATCTTTTGTTAAATTTGTACCCAAAACACTATGCATGTGTCCCCCATAACTTACAATTTGGTGAATGCAAATTAGTTTATGTTTTATGGTATTGTTAACTATGTATGTTATGCCAATTCCCTATATTTTATTGCAACTTGAATTATGCAGTTACCTAACCACTATGGAACATATGCAGTCAATGTTTTATTGTCAAATAAGAATCTTACTATTATGCTTGTGAGTTTTTGCAATTCCTCTTGACCACATAGTCACTGCAAAAGCTTAACTTGCTTTTACCATCACATTGATGACCACAAATCGACTGCACAAGGTTAATACATATTGTACTTTTAAAGATGTATGTACAATGCCAATCTCATACCAACAACTACACTAATGGCTTCAAACAAGGGCAAAGGTATTCAAGAATGTTTTTCATGTGAGTTTTATGTTATGTAAAAATAATCAGTTGATGATTTTTGTTTTTTGTTTTCCAAACTTTGTGCAGAAATAATAACAATATCAAGTGACAGCTCAATTGAACCATCTTATGAACATGTTCAACCAATAGCATGGGAGGATTACTTTCCAAAAGATTATGATCCAAAAGATTACTTTCCTAGTGCAAAGAGGGTGGAGTCAAGCAACACTCTGACACCCAAACAGGAAGAAAAATTGGAATTTGCTGCAAGAAAGAAGGTGCTAGGGCTACCATGTCCAAAAGTTATGAAACTTTTGGTGTTAAACCATTTGTGAAAAAGGAACCAAAAGATCCAAAAGGCAAGGGTAAAAAGCACAATTAATGAACTAATGGTTTAGGTTACAAGCAATGTCCATAACTGGTTTATTTGTATGACATAAACCTGGCTAAAATAAAACCTTTGTAACCACCTATGATGAATGCAATGTTTCTTAGTAGAACAAGAATAGAAAAGCATCATTTTATTGCATTAAACAAGAGTAACTGCATAGACTAGATTGTGTGTACAAGGCTGATAAAGCAACAATGCCTAAACTATGCCCAATACTACAACAAAACCCACACAATCTACCATACTAACCTATAACTACTTCAATGCTAGTACCAAAGAAACAACAACAGCAAAAACTAAAAATGTTGACTTCCAAACATTGCCTTTTTTAAGGATTTTTTCAACTCAGCCTCCAATTCTTCAATCCTTCTTTGCCTATTCACTTCTCTTTGAACCTTACGCCTTTGATTAGGATTAAGTTGAGTGTACATCTCAAACAAATGCATCTTGTACCAATCACATTCCTCTTCTGGATCGTACCAATCAAAGTGTTCACATTTCTTCCTACCAGGTTTCTAAAATCAAATAAAATAGTCGAGTAAATACTTTGGGTTAATAATGGTGACAAAAAACATAATAGCTAATCTTACCCAGCGGTTTTGGAAACATATGAAGCGTCGAGCAGGGTTAGAGGGTGTCCAAGATGTTACAACCATTGCTGGCCTGTAACATTTGCATTTTTCATCACAAATATAAGATGACATGCTTTGATTTGATTGTGATTTTGGATTTCTAATGATTTTTTGAAATTAATTTTGGTGTGTTTTAGGTTTAGGGTTACGAATAAAGGAGTAAGAAAGAGGGAAAAAAAAGGTAAAGTGATATATTAACGTTAATGGTGACGTCACATGTGGGCCCAAAAACACATCCAGTAATATTACCTAACTTAGCCGGTTTCACAAAGTTTTGTTACCTAACATGGGAAATTTTTCAAAGTTCGTTACCTATATGTAGGAATAACCCAAAAGATAATTGTAAAAAATTAGAAAAAAACTACATAGTTGTTACAAATGTAAGAAGTAGGAACAACTATCAATATTTTTCTTTAAAAAATATTAAACACATTCCAAAAATAAAAATATTTAATGAAAATGATTTTATCCGGTCAACAAGAAAAACATGTCCTTTTACCCTTTGAATATCAACATCGTATTTAACCTTTAAAAGAGAATATTTCAATAAGTAAATGTTAACCTCTTGCATTAAACACAAATATCATTTACTTCTTTTTGAACTTACTTCTTATCCCATCAAGAAATCAAGTTCATGCATAAATATTTACTATCTAGTAGTATTACTATCTAGTACTTGTTTGCGTAAGTCTTCCCACTATAATAAACTTTGCTAAAGGTCTAGAGTTGTGTAAAATTATATACTAAGCACTATTTACTATTGTAGTTACAAAAAGGGTAAATTGCAAATTTAGTCACTCACGTATCGCGAAAGTGAAAAAAAAAGACCCCGAGTCATAAAGGCATACAAAAAAGCCACTCACGTTATGGATAAGTGCAGAACGGCCACCGAGAGCTAACTCTCGTTGATTTCCTCATTAAGTGCCACGTCAATGAGGGTATTATCGTCTTTTTAGTGTTTTCCCGCCAATCACCTCAATTGCCAGTGTTTTGTTTTACAAATTTAGTCCTTTAAAGCAATAGTTTATATGTGTCTCAATTTCTTCCATGAACATTAATTTCACAAGTAAAGATCTTGAGAATGGTTAAGCTTTGGCAAAATCGCGCACGTAGTACCCCGATCCCTGACTTAGGAATCCTTTATAGTAAGAATACTCTATTCCATTTTCATGTTTTCCATTTAAACTTGTTATTGATATCGGAAGGTACTGATGTTTTATGTGTTGCACAGATTTGAATGAAAACATCTTTTCTTTGCAAATCCATCACAATGGTAAATTTACCTCAACACCAGGAAGAAGATATCTCTTTGGAGATAAAGATTGGTTTGACGGAATTCACTCTAACGTTTTCTCCATGGACATATTGGGGAAAATGTTAGAGGATTTAGGTTACTCGGATCGTACCTTTCTGTTTACTCACTTTAGGATACCTGGGGATTCACTGGATAATGGTTTGCTACCACTAAAGTCTGATGAAGTGTGAGGAGACTTGTGGAGTATGTTCCTATATTTACAAAATTGGAGTTGTATATTGAAACCGGTGTTTCATTGGTAGAGTGAGATGATGGAGTGAATGATGACTAAAGGCAAGGGTGTGGTGATAGAAGAAATGGTGGATGATGATGTGAATGATGCTGTTGGAAAGATGTTGATGGTGAGACTGGAAATAGTGAGAAAATACTATTGTTAGAGTGGCATAAGACAAGCCAACCTGAGAAGGATGGACCTGTTTATGATGCTGATTCTGACAATGACTTCTCACCAACATTTTGTGCTTAAAAAATGATTGCAAATCATACAAAGAGGATGAGTGATGAGTTTCAATTCTTGAGGTTATTTGAAGAGATTGACCAAGAGTTTATAGTGGAGGATTTTAGTAAGGATTCCCAAGAGTCTATAGATGTGCTCGATTTTGATGATCTCGATTTTGATGATGCGTATTATGATGACACAAGTGATGGTGTTACTATTAGTGGAACGGAAGGAGATCTTCACACTTGGATTAGTGATGAAGAGGTGGATCAAGGAATAGATGTTGAATGGCAAGATGATCCATACCATTTAGTTGATATTCCTGAACCTGAAGAGCCCGAAGAACCTGAAGAGCCTCCTGAACCTGAAGAGCCTTAATAGCCTCAAGATTCTCAAGAGCTGCAAGAGCCTCAAGATCCTCAAGAGCAGCAAGAGCCTCAAGAGATTAGTGACATGTTTGCTGAAATTGATCATGTATTGGATGAACTTGATGACGTAGTTGCAGATAAAGAAGGAACACATGTTTATGCTATCTTTGTTGAACCAATTAGTTTCATTTTGCTTCCACTTATGGTAGTTGGTGAAGAAACGTTTGCAATTGTAGATGTTGCTGGTTTTGATGGTGATGATGGTGAACAAATAGTTTGTAATGGGGCTGTGATTCAGAATGATCAGTGTGCTGAAGTAGTTAGAGATGGTGAACAAAGAGTTTGTGATGGGGTTGTGATACCAGATGATCAGTGTGCAGTAGTAATTGGAGATGAGGGATGTATATCAGTTGTTGATGGAGATGTGATTAAGGATAAAGTGGTTGCTAAATAAAGAGATGAGCCAGATGAAGTGCTTGAAAAAAATAGAGTTGGGCAAGATGGAGTGCTTGCAGAGGAAAATTTTAAAGACCAAGGAAGATCAATCAAGAAGAGAAGACTGATGGTTGACAAGAAACCCAAGGATGATGCTAAATGATGGTTATGCTTTTATGTTTAGGTCAATAATCTGTTATACTTCTGCTATGGTGTTGTAGTGGAAGATTATAACAGTATGTACTTGTTCTAAAGTTTATCTACCGGTTATGTAATAATTTAATAGGGCAATTTTGGGATGTGTATGTTGGTAACCCAACCGTTTAGAATTTATTACCCAAACACGCTAAAACACATTTCCATATTTAATTATCCCGCCTATTTATATGATATAACCCAAATAACTTCCTCATTCATCCATTAACAAAAACACACAAATAGAAGTCGTAGCAAAAGGTATAATAATGTCTTATTTTGTGCTTCTTGACGAACTAGCGGCAGCTGCTAACTCAACTGAGTTACTGATGCGTGGGGTTTGCACCAGGCTTTACCTCTCGAGGGATCTCGAGAAGATTACAACCCCCACCAGGCAGTGTACCTGATCGATGTAGTATAGTATAATGACAAGTACCGGGGGATTGATCGTTCAGCTAGGAATAGTGTCGCTAGGATTAGAAAACCTAAAGACTAGGTCTAGAGATGAGGGATGATTCTTTTTGTATTTTTATATTTTTTTAGGAAAGCAAGTAAAAATCTCGGGTTTGAAGGATTTAGGCGGAATTAGTTGCTAGTCAACTAACCCAATACTAAAGATGCAATCAAAATAAAATACTAAAATGAAAATAAAACTATATTAAACTAAAGTTGTGAGCAATATGTGGGAGAAACGTGTTTACTTAGATTTCACTACTCCCTAGATATCTTTTACACGTTAATTACTTGTTATAGTTGCGTGGATGACGGATTGTATTCCTTAATACCATTCATGGGGTGGCGTACTTACTTCCCCAATCCTATGAGTGCCTACTTCACTCCTATGTCGAGCCGGCTAAGAAGCTCCTAACATGGGATCATTAGAATTTACTCATGCATTAAATACAACCAATAAAACCTAGTACACATCGGTTCATGTTTCCTAAGACGTTCAAGCATGTTACCAAATGGAGATCTGCCAGTTTTCTTAAGCCTAACATTGAAATCATTCATCCAATACAACCATAAACAAGTAATCAACACATAATTAACATCTAGGTTTCATTAGATCTAAGCAAACACAAGATAGATCTAGCCTAGCATGTTGAAATCAAGACAAGCACAAGATATAGACAACCAATACATAGACATATTGATTGAATTAAGAGAAGACTTATCTTAATAGCACATGAAAGGGTTCAAGGGGTGAAAACCCTTGAAAAAGCTGTAAAATACGTACAAGGTTCGGCCCTAGGGTTTCTCCACACAAGTCCCTCTCTAATGAATGAAAAATAGAAAACTATATATAGATTTTGGAAGGTGACGGCGTCAAGAACAAATGTCTGACGCTGTCATCTCGCCGCCAAATAATTCCTCGGACTGCCTAGATCTGGATCTGACGCCGTCATGTGTACACCTTATGCAGGCCGTCATGATTTTAACTCTTGACGCCCTTTTTGTGACGCCTTCAGGTTTCTTCTGGGTCGTCATGGATTTTACTCTTGACGCTGTCATGATTTCCTTCTTGACGCCGTCATACACTGTTCTCAGCATGGAAAATTAAGTCTTTGGCGTTTTCTTCACTTTTATGCTCCAAAAACGTCCGAATTGCTTCCTTTTCCAGATTTCTCTCCCAAAGTACCTAAAATCACAAAAGGAGCGATTTAGGGCAATATTTGATCAAATAAATTCAATTCCGGGCTTAAATGACCCCTAAAAGTGGTTCATTTTTCGCCTCTTCATATACCCTTACACTTGAGATTTGCTTGTCCTCAAGCAAATGCGCTTTTTTTCTAGTCAAAATACAAGTTAGGGGTCATTTAACACTAATATAAAAGTAATTACAACAAATAATCGTTCCACTAAAGACCAAAGACAATCACGAAGGTCATATACTAGCACCTCACAAATAGTGTTTAGATACTCACATCTCTCGGGTGTAATAAAGTATAAATTACAATATGAAAACGGAAGATATCTCTCACTACTTGTCATAGCAAAATAGATTACCATAGGCTTGGGAAAGGATCAAACCTCCACCACATGGCGTAAGCACCTAGGATAAACTATCAAAGAGGTCTTTTAAAGGGTTGTAACGTTAGGTGTAGGGATATGAAATACACGGTTTTGTTGGATATAGGCAGTCTTTACTGGTGGCGAGTTAACAATCTTGGTTAATTACATGTACAATATGGCGTTGCTAAGCCAAGACTAGACTCGACTTAAGCTAATAAATGAAAAATAACAAAAACATAAAATAAACATAGAATGAAACGGGATGGTAGTCCGTATGTCTTTTTTTTGTTTTTGTACTTTTTTTTTGTTTTTTCTTTTTCTATTTTTTTTTCTTGATTTTTCGATTTTTTTTTTTTTTTTGTGCATACACTCTTACCCTACCATCCAAAATAATACATCATAGGGAATGAATATTCCCCTTACACTTGAATCGTTACATACTTTACAATAAACTAATCTAACGACTCGAATTAAGAAAATCAAAACACTTGGAGTACTTTTAAGATTAACGCACATACAGGGGTAATATATGATGTTCTTCCCCATTACTCCATAAAATAAGTACTTTACCCATGAGTCTCAATCGTCCCAAAACAATATGTACAAGGATATGACTCGACTTAGCAACCATGTAATCAATTAGATAATTAACTTAGGGTTTAACAAATAACAATAATGCACTAAAGATAAGTGCGTACACGGAAGGCTAAGGCGATTTGGGTGTACATTTAAGTGGGGTGTAACAAATTCTTCCTTTAAGTAAAATGCTTAAAGTTAGAAACGAAAAGATAGGCTCAGAGGGGTGTACTAGGGGTTTCGTGTACTAAAAATGAGTACAACGCTAAGGTGTGGGAAAAATTAGTTGACTTAACTAGCCAAGTAATATGACTTAAATGGTCAAGTAATTATGATACGGGTTTAACACAAGCGTGATCCTAATACCTCTTATCATGTAGTAAATTCTACTACACGAATGTAGTCTCACTAGCGGTCTCGGGATGCATCACTAACGCAAGTTCTAGAATCTAAATGCTACTGGTACACTCATAAGCACTAATAGTAAATGCTTTTCCTATCAAATCTAAAGGCGAACCTCACATATTTTGGTGGAAATTCTTTCTGAATGATACGGTTATGTGCTAGTCATACAATCTCCTATCCATGAGACGCTTGCTATGGCTAAAGTTTCACTCCTAAATGTTGTAAAAAATTTTAAATTTGGCGCTAAGATTACACTAACAAGTATTTCTCATAGTTTTATTACACATCTACCATCAAACAAACAAACTCAAGCGAAAGTGTATTTGTAAGGTATCATCATTTTACCCTCCCCTTACACTTAAGATGAACATTGTCCCCAATGTTCAAGTAAAGAATGTAAGTGAAATAAGTAAAAAGAATGAAATCAAATACTCCCCTGATTCGCTCGGTATGGATAATAAGGTGGCCAGGTTAGATCTTCCTCCAAGAAAATGAACAATCAAAGCTTCCCTTCCAGAAAAATAAATCATCTTCTTGTCATACATAACCTGTAAATCCTGAGAAAACAAACAAGGCAACCTCGCATAAAATCGGCGGCAATCTACATATGTTACTAAATCCTAGAAAACAAAATAAGATATAATGCTTGTGGAATGAAGTTTGCAGATTTCCTAGAGATTATAAAACTAATAATTCAACAAAAACTTTAAGATTCCGTTAGAAAAACAAAACCGGTAAAATTTCCAGATTTTTACACGTGACGCCGTCAAGAGTAAACTCGTGACGCCGTCAAAAGTGACCTGCAGAAATTCTTATGTTAAGTTTCCGGAAAATTTATGGAAAAACTTGGTTCTACTTCCTGGAAAATCCTGCAAAACTTCATTATGACTCGATACAAGCATTTGACTCTAACAAATACGAATATACATGTTCATTTAATATTGTGGAGAATCATGATCGGTTTGTTTCTTAAAAACATATTTGGGGTTTCCCCTTACACTTATCTTTTGCAAAAATACCTTTGGGTGAAGTTAAGACTAGGCCAAAACAACAAAATAAAGTATTTCCACTATTTAGTTTTGAAACATGATCTACCAACAATAAAAATAAAGCATGCATACGGAAGCAAATAACAAACAAACAAAATAAAAATCACACACAATGAAGAATGACACCATAAGCACATTCTATTATTACCAATAAACGTAAGCATAGAAAAGTAAAATTGTCCAAGGCCAACAGAGACCACATCCTAAACTATTACAGTACCAATTGTTTCAAATTACATAATCATCAATTAATTGTTCAAACATAACAAACATCAAGAAAGATCACTGGGGAGGAGGACCAAAAAGGTAGTCATAGCCAGAAGGGAGGTGTCCTGAGTACCCGTAGGGAGGGTAGTCTGTCTCACGACCGGGGAATGGGTCAATCTGCAGGTGGGGCTCGAGCTGGTCACGGGTGGAGAGGTGCTGCATCTGGCGGATGGTGTGATCATACATCCAATCAAAGCGCTGGTCAGTGGTGGTCCGCCATGCGTCCACCTGACCCATCCAGGCCCCCTGGTGTGCCTGCCAGTCTCCCCGACTCATGTGCCGGTAGTAGTCAGCTATCCCCACCTCATAACCCTCAAACTGATGCTGCTGGGGCGCTCCCTCATCATCATCATCATCCTCATCATCAGGTCCCCCTGTCTCGTACCAATCATAGGCCCCATTCCCCCGCAGCATCACGATGCTCATCTGCCTGAGGGATTTAGCCCTCACTACCCTACAAGCCTCGCAGTCGCTCAAGTATCCCATGATCGGGGGAGTAAGAAGATCATAGGAACGAGCCAACCGGGTCACGAACATCCCCCCATACACCTTATCAATATCCCTCTCACCCACACTGGTCCTCAAATAGCTAGCTACCCAAAATGGGATGTTGCAGTAAACATCCGCTGAAAAGATGGTATACAGGTAGAAAAGATCTGAAGCAGTGACACGGTGAGTGGTGCCATGACGTCCCGACAAGCTGTATGTGATGCATCTGTGGACCAACCTGACCACGGGGTCCCTGATTGATGCTGCCCCAGTAGTCGAGGTGTACACCCCGTCCCCGATGGTCGGCCAAAAAGTGACGCACCTCATATCGCTCCTCAAAGTCTCCCCATGTAACAACCTCTGCATAAAACCTCCCTCAACAGCCTCCTCCCTAGTATACAAACCTATCCTCCACCCAAACTCAGTAACCGAACATGATCGAACCTCCCCTCCTAACCTAAAGTAAATAGTGGTACCCCCATGTCCGTCCTAGCCTCAGCCTGATCAAAGTGGAAGGTCGCAAAGAACTCCTTCACCAACTCACTATACACAGTCTCCCTCATCCTAAACAACCTCTCCCATTGAGGACCCGCGAACCCATCAGTGTGGATCCTCCCCAGAAACACAGCCTCCAACCCTTGGGACCTTAGAAACTCCCAATCAATCACAGCACCAGCATCAATGTGGTGATTACAAAGCTCTGCATACTTAGTTGTAGCGGCAACATTGTCGAATTCACCCCAACTATGGACCAATTCCCCATAGTTAATACGTTGGGACCTAGAGGAGCTGCCACTATGTTGTCGAGATCGCTTGCTCATTTTCCTAGAAAAAGATAGAGTGGACGGAAACAATTAGAACGAGAATTTAATTGACTCAAGCTGTCAGACACATCTGACGCCGTCAGGAAGGAGGTCCTGACACTGTCAGATCAAGCAGAAGTCAAACCATGCATCTACGAGGGAAAAATCAAATTTCAAACTCTTAACCCATTACCCAAACACTCCTTTAATCAGAAAACATGGGTGGGGGGTCAAAAAATCCGTGGCATGAAGGACTTTTCCTAAATTAACGCATGATTCAAGTGGTTAACATCATCAAAGGGTAACCCCCATGATTACAAATCACCAAATGGATGGCATTACGATTCGTCAATGATGGGTCAAAAAATGGGGTTTCGGATGAAAGGGATTTTCAAAATTGAGACAATTGAACGAAAAAGAGTGAGGAAAAACTACTTACCGAGTGGAGATTAGTCACGGAAGATGTCGAATTGGAGGATGGAGATTCGGAGGTGGAGCAGAAATTTGGGTGAGATTTGTGGGGTATGAGTTGAAAGTGATGGAGTTTGGGTTATTATTGCTGAAATAGCGAGGTGACGGCGTCAAGAGTTACCATCTGACGCCGTCAGATGCCCGTATGAGGTATAAAAAGAAGTAATTCCACATTTAGTCCCTGCACTTAGTGTGAATAGCTAAACATGAGTAGGAACTATGAGTAGCTATCCCATTAATGAAGTCCCCAGGGTCGAACGTTTCATTACTGTCACGGAAAGAGGTGTGGTTGTAGAAAGGGGTGGGTGAGGTTTTAGTTAAGTTGTAACCTTCGCACGGGTCACCGGTGGGTGCAAAGAGGTGTCGTTCCATAGAGGGTCTCAAAACTATGGTGTTTTTGAGGTGAAACCTCTTCACACCGGGTTTAAAACCAAAAGAACGTCTCTTGCACAAATTTGGGAGCGTGGTATGCAAGCATCCAAAGAAAATGTTGTGAAATTGCGAATTCTTCTCTTCCTAAGGATGCTCGAAAAAGTAGGAGGTGATTGACGGTGAAGCACTTGGGGAAGATTTCTCGTTATCCTCTTGGTCAAACACCAAAGGAGTTGAAACCTCGAAGACTTTTTCGATTTTTCTTGGTGCGGATTTTTCCTTAATCTTCTCTTTGATCCTTGATATGAATTTGTCTGCTAAATCCATAAAAGCATTGCGAGTACTTTCCATGCGTGCTTCTAGGTGCTGGATTTGTTTTTCCTGATTATTCATGAAGGTTACCATTATCCCTTCGAACTCCTCTTGTCGTGAACGTTCAGGAAGATTATGGTTGATAACCGCATTCCTACGTAAATTAGGATTCCACACAGTTTCAGCAGCAGGTTTCTCAACTCTCATTAATTCTTTTACCTGCTTCTCGATACTTCCTAATAACTGCTCTTGGGTGGCATGTGCGTAATCAAGTTTTCCCTTGCTTGAAAACATCGGGTCCTCCCATCCTTCTTCTTCGTATTGTGCCAACCCCTCAAGAACTTTCCAGCATTCGTCAATGCTAAGTCTGTTTAGCCTGCCCTTGGCTGCGTAATCTATAGCTCTCCTTGTTTGATAGTTAACTTTATCGTAAAACATTTGAATCTGGAGCCATGGTTCAATGCCATGATGAGGGACTTTTCGGAGCAGGTCTTTATATCGAGTCCATGCTTCGTAAAAGGTTTCACCTTGACGTTGTTCAAACATAAAAATGTCATTTCTAAGCTTAGTAGTTCTCCCCGGTGGGAAAAATTGAGCAAGGAAACGAGTGGTGAGATCATCCCATGTGGTGATTAATCCCGCGGGTAAACGCTCAAGCCATTGACTAGCTTGATCACGTAGAGAGAATTGGAATAGGCGTAATCGGGTTGTCTCTCTAGTTGCAACATCTAAGTCTATGGAATCTACAATTTTAAGGAAGTCCTTGAGATGTTGATTTGGATCTTCGGAATGAAGTCCATGGAATGCACATCCGCTTTGCACCAACCGGATGGTGTCGGATCGCAAGGGGGTCACATTGGCTCCGGTGAGCTCAATGGTGTTTCGATAGCCTTGGTGGCTAGGTCGGGAATACTCTCCTAAGGTTCGGGGCCTAAGAGGTTCTAGTGGTGGGTTTTGTTGTGGTGGGATGACGGGTTCAAAGATGTTCCCATCGTCCATGATGTCGGGTGGTGAAGAGTTACAAACAAAAACACGAAGAAATAAGATAGACTAAAGAGAACCTAAAAATAAAAATAAAATCTTACTAGAAAGGAATCTAGCAAGTAGACCTAATAAAAAGAGATTCTAACCTAGACAATAACTATTCCCCAGGCTGCGGCGCCAAAAACTTGATGTGTGGGGTTTGCACCAGGCTTTACCTCTCGAGGGATCTCGAGAAGCTTACAACCCCCACCAGGCAGTGTACCTGATCGATGTACTATAGTATAATGACAAGTACCGGGGGATTGATCGTTCAGCTAGGAATAGTGTCGCTAGAATTAGAAAACCTAAAGACTAGGTCTAGAGATGAGGGATGATTCTTTTTGTATTTTTATATTTTTTTAGGAAAGCAAGTAAAAATCTCGGGTTTGAAGGATTTGGGCGGAATTAGTTGCTAGTCAACTAACCCAATACTAAAGATGCAATCAAAATAAAATACTAAAATGAAAATAAAACTATATTAAACTAAAGTTGTGAGCAATATGTGGGAGAAACGTGTTTACTTAGATTTCACTACTCCCTAGATATCTTTTACACGTTAATTACTTGTTATAGTTGCATGGATGACGGATTGTATTCCTTAACACCATTCATGGGGTGGCGTACTTACTTCCCCAATCCTATGAGTGCTTACTTCACTCCTATGTCGAGCCGGCTAAGAAGCTCCTAACATGGGATCATTAGAATTTACTCATGCATTAAATACAACCAATAAAACTTAGTACACATCGGTTCATGTTTCCTAAGACGTTCAAGCATGTTACCAAATGGAGATCTGCCAGTTTTCTTAAGCCTAACAATTAAATCATTCATCCAATACAACCATAAACAAGTAATCAACACATAATTAATATCTAGGTTTCATTAGATCTAAGCAAACACAAGATAGATCTAGCCTAGCATGTTGAAATCAAGACAAGCACAAGATATAGACAACCAACACATAGACATATTGATTGAATTAAGAGAAGACTTATCTTAATAGCACATGAAAGGGTTCAAGGGGTGAAAACCCTTGAAAAAGCTGTAAAATACGTACAAGGTTCGGCCCTAGGGTTTCTTCACACAAGTCTCTCTCTAATGAATGAAAAATAGAAAACTACATATATATTTTGGAATGTGACGGCGTCAAGAACAAATGTCTGACGCCGTCATCTCGCCGCCAAATAATTCCTCGGACTGCCTAGATCTGGATCTGACGCCGTCATGTGTACACCTTATGCAGGCCGTCATGATTTTAACTCTTGACGCCCTTTTTGTGACGCCTTCAGGTTTCTTCTGGGTCATCATGGATTTTACTCTTGACGCCGTCAGGATTTCCTTCTTGACGCCGTCATACACTGTTCTCAGCATGAAAAATTAAGTCTTTGGCGTTTTCTTCACTTTTTGCTCAAAAAATGTCCGAATTGCTTCCTTTTCCTGATTTCTCTCCCAAAGTACCTAAAATCACAAAAGGAGCGATTTAGGGCAATATTTGATCAAATAAATTCAATTCCGGGCTTAAATGACCCCCTAAAAGTGGTTCATTTTTCGCCTCATCAGTTACCATTCGAAAAAACTGCTTATTTTGATAGGGAGACAAAGCGGGATATGAAGTATGCAAAAGATCTGACAAAGGCATATGAAGAGTTGCTTGATATTGTTAATCAAAGGAACAAGTACATAGATGAAATGGGACGTGTGTGTCCACGGTGCGGATGTTCAAGTGTTTGGAGTATTACAAGAAGCTTCAAAAGTTCGACGTTATCGAGCTTTTTGAATTGAAGTAGAAGATTGCCGAAGCGAAGCTGAAGGTTCATAACAAGTACGCATTTGTTAAAGGGCTTAGGAGTATGTGATTGGGATATGGTAAACATGATGTATTTGGTTCCTTTTGAGTTATAATGCTTTTACAAAAGGATCAAGGAAAAATTATGTTATGTTGCTTTGTTAATCAAGTTATATTATGTTATGTTGCTTTGTTAATCAAGTTATGCTTTGTTAATCAAGTTATATTAAGAACATCAACAAATAATAAGGGCAAATCTGTGTATTATGCAAAAGTCAAACAAAGATTGCCAAAATGGGCAATTATGGGTAATTTGGTGCATGTACAATCATGTGCAAGAGTCAAACATGATTGTCAATTTGCGCAATTCTAGGTCCTATGAAAAGATAACTACTACGTATTAGCCAAAAGATCAGTTAAATTTACAAAACCTTAGAGTTAACCATTATCTAAAAGATTGTTTACATAAACCAGTACAATCAAAAGAAAACCATTCAACAAATAAACTACATTAACTGCTACAAAATGGCAAAACACCATCCTAAAAACAAACACCCTCCAACAACGATGACACAAACACATTGCCTTCATCCGGAACCATCAAATTTCCGGCATCATCCACTGGGGGAGGCAACAACAGGCTCTGGTACTCCTGGTACTCCGACGGAGCAAAAGTGGTATCATAACCCGAAGTGGTGGTGGGGTTCATGGGTTTTTTTCTTTTAGTATTTTTTCGAGTGCCACCTCCAACAGGGATATTCCAGAGAATGCCACCATTAGTCTAGTGTCTACGGAAGCTACGGCAATAGTGAAGAGGCTGTGAAGTGCTGTAGTTGTTGTAACAGAATTTTGTGTCTTGTGAAAGACAACGTGGACATGGGCGTTGTTGTAGGGGTTGTTTAACAGCCGTTGTGCTGATCAACGATGATGTTTCTTGGTGTGTGTTGGTGGTGGTGGTTGTGGTTATGGTGGTGGTGATTATGGCGGTGTTTGGTGACTGTGGTGGTGATGCTTGCATTTTGGAAGACCGTGTTTTTTTACTGTTAACTCGAGTCGTGGTTTACAAGCTATGGGTTGTAAGGGGGTTTATGGGTGTAAAACTTTGAAGTTACTTTGCAAATTTAGTCATCGAGGTCTTATCACATTAATATCCAAACACATTGAGGTGATTGGCGGGAAAACACTAAAAAGACGATAATACCCTCATTGACGTGGCATTTAACTAGGAAATTAACGAGAGTTAGCTCTCGGTGGCTGTTTTGCATTTATCCGTAACGTGAGTGGCTTTTTTGCATGCCTTTATGACTCAGGGTCTTTTTTACACTTTCGCGATACGTGAGTGACTAAATTTGCAATTTACCCTTCAAAAAACTACAACAAAGGTCATATCACCGTATCGCTCACGTAATAGTGGGTGTGAAAGTAATGTTTTTGTAATATACCTTATTCTAGAGTTTTAACCTATATAAAATTGTAGCTCTAACTTTGCCTTAGCTGTAATTTAATGTTGTACTACCTCCATAACATATTAAAGTGTCCACTTTCATAATGCACAAAGTTTTAGAAGATTCCACTAACTAAACTCTCCACCAATCAAATATTACTTTTACCCACTAAACTCTCTTCTTATGGTTGAAAGGTACAAGTGGACACTTAATTTGGGACATCCAAAGATTCTATTGTGGACACTTAATATGAGACGGAGGGAGTAATGTTTATAAATTTTAACCAATTTTGAAGAAATGCAGTGGAATGAATGATGATCCTTCTTGGTCCTTCTAATACATCATCAAAGAGGTAATGGTGGTATTCCTTTAGGAGAGCGTTCTCAAATAACTGAAGCCATTTTGAAGAGATTGAAATGTAGGTTGTTTGGCATAGCCCTTGATTGGAGGGGATATGGAATTCCTAGTGATGCCATTCTCCTATCCTATTTTGATCACTGTTGTGGCAGGTTGAGTGGTTTTGATGGGAATGAGTAATAGAAATGTAATTAGATGGTATGATGCACAATAAAAGTAAATTGTGGATTTGTGTTTTGATAAGTGCAGTGATATCAAAACATGTTATGTTGAATTGTTTTGTCAGACTTTAGTTCTATCAGATATCTGTTGATAATATCAGATATCAGTTGTTTTTTGAATGTTTTGTTTGTATTAGATTTGGGAGAATGTCCAAATCTATATCTACTATCCTTATGATGTAAAAAGTTTGGAGTTAATATATTTCACCTTTGCAAAAAAATAAAATTAATAATAATAATAATAATAATAATAATAATAATAATAATAATAATAAACCAATTTTTGTATTTATTTTCACTTATACCGAGCATGTAGCTTTAATTATATTCAACATATAATAATGTTGTGATGAAGCTTAACATATTACTGGAAAAGACTCCAAACACGACTTAAAATATAAGGTCAAGCGTACATAAACAAAGACTTCAAACTTTTAAAATAATAATAATAATAATAATAATAATAATAATAATAATAAATAAGAAAAAAAATAAAAGCAATAATTCAAATATTCCTTTGTATTTGGAGAGAATAATTGCTTAATCTGAAAGTCTCCAATTAAATGTTAAAAAATTAAGTAAAGAAAGTAGCCATTCGATAGCCTCAAAGTCTATGCAGAGGTTTAACTTACCCCTTGGAGATGCTATTAGCCAATGTATATAAGTATATATTAAATCAACTAGTAAAGATGAAATTTAAAGAGCAAAACGCTACGGCAAATCAGCTATTTACAGTTGATAGTTAATATTGGGGAACCTTATGATCTATAGGTGGCAATAAAACATCTAGACCAAGTGAGCTGAATAACTCGTTAAAATCAGCTCCGATCCAACAGGTGAATTTTTAGGCAGGAAAACTGAAACGGATAATACTCTGTTAAGTAGGAAGGTTGATTTAATAAAGGTATTTAGAGGGTGTTTGTTTAGGCTTATATGTTGTGTGTGGTTAATTACGAGCTTATTTTGCTTCAGTTTATATTTTATAAGCCTTAATTGTTTGACTTATTTTGAGACTTATATATATATATCATAATAAGATTACATAAGTCTCAAAATAAGCTCAAAAGTTAAAGCTTATAAGCCGAAATCAAATAATCTAATAAGCTGAGATACAAGGTTAACAACTCCCCTTAATCGTTTGTCTGGCTAGACCAATGGGGTTGGAATCCATTAGCTTGAATTAAACAAAGTCTCCATTAGACCAAAGTAACCGTGACGTATAGAGGTACCCGCTTACATTCGTGAGTCGTGACTAGTGAAAATGGGAAACGTTAATAATATTTGGGCCGTATATTTGTTGTACTAATGGATTATACAACCTCCTAAGACTCCAGATAAGGGCTACACAAAATAATAATTAATCTTCTGGCAGAATTTTTAAGATCTACATTTGGGCTACTGGGCCTATTTAAATAAAAAAAAAAACCTACTGTATGCTTGCCGGTCTTATGTTGGAGTCTCTCCTATGCTAACTAGGAGTAGTAAACTACATGATTTGGTACTAACAAATGTGTTTTGATTGCTCTTCGTTGTGAAAATCGGTTGCTAACAAATATCGTATAATATTTGTATCGTGCTGAAATATAATAGTTCATGTCATACCCAATTATAAATGAAAATGATTAAGAGATATATCGTATGTATCTAAATTTAGGCCTAAATATATATGACATAATCCTGATGGTTTATGAAAAAGTGAGTCTTTTAGCTGCAACCATCAGGATGATACCATATAAGTTTAGACACAACTTTAGATCTTCCAATCATAGCTCATTATAAATATGGTGTCGAAATAGTTCATGAGATATGGTGACTTTTCAATTTTACACAACACATTAATTTACTAAACCATGTCTTTCTTTCTCTAAAAGACACTACATCCTTACCCACCAAAATTATCCCACTTAAAAAAGAGAGCAAAAGCAATAGCTAAACACACGTAATGCATTTAACGAACGTTATCTTTAAAATTACACTATTGATTGTATTACCAAATAAGTGTAGAAATTTGAAACCAACTTCTTGATGATCATAAGTCTCAAGCTCAAGCTCAAGCTCGTTTCAAGTCTTATGCTTTTAGCTCAAGTTCAACTTGTGACTTATTTTACAAGTTAAGGATCTCAGTTTTGTTTTTATGGTAGGTAAATAAAACTCGAATAGATCTTGGTTTGTTAAATACATTATGTTAGAACTCGTTTATTATGTTCTTTTATATACAACAAACAACATACTCAATCCCGTCGGAGTGGTATGCCCTTTTATATATAAATATGAATATATATATATATATATATATATATATATATATATATATATATATATATATATATATATATATATATATATATATATATATATATATATATGGGGATATCTTGGCTAGAATTTTTGTAGCCAATTGGCTACAATTCTTCACAAAAATTACACTAACAATTAATCAGGGACCCACAAAAAATAATCAGGACCCGCAAAAAGAATCAGAGACCCACATTTTATAGCTTAAAATTGTAGCCAATTAGCTACAATAAATTGTAGCTAATATATATATATATATATATATATATATATATATATATATATATATATATATATATATATATATATATATAATCATACGTGATAACGCATATATAAAGCTAGGCTTGAACTCGTTTATTAAGTATGCCTCAAATATACTTGAGTCGGGCTCGAGCTTGTTCAGTAGTTTTGATGATAATAGCCGTTAAACTCTTAACAAGCTTAACAACTAAGTGTGTATAGATGAGCGCCTCTGGTTATGCTTAATAAATAATGTTTTTAATCTGCTTATAAATAAGTACTTGGGTGAAAGTTAAAGATACGCAACATATTATTTCAAATAAATACTAGTACGCAACGTACTTTGTAAACTGTTAAAGATACGCAACATACTTTCAAATAATATTCGATCTAGCTAATATGACCGGCTGATAGAAGGTTACCAGGTCGCCACTAACAAATAAATTACACCTTTGGTCCCCAAACTGTCTCATTTCTCGCGTATTTGATCTTATTTTGATAACAGTCGTTAATTACGCATTTTGTCCTATTTTAGTAACTCTCGTTACTTTTCGTTCATCCATTTTTTTTTTAAATCAAAAAATAAAACGTTTTTAATCCAGATCTAAACAAATTTTAAATTTAAAAAAAAATAAATTAAAAATAGAATTCAAATAAAAAAAAGTTCAAAAATTTTAAAATCTTTTAAAATAGTTAAAATTTTAAAAAACAGTTAAAATTTTCAAAAAAAGTTAACATTAAAAAAATTATTTTTTTTAAATTATTATTTTTTATTTTTTTCACAAATATTATTTTCTTATTAATTTTAATTTTTTTAAAAAAATTTAAGTTTTTAAAAAAAGTAATTTTTAAAAAATATTACTTTTTTAATACATTTTATTTTTTTAAATATATTGTTTTTTATTTAAATTTTAACTTTTTTTTTAATTTTAAATTTTTTAAACTTTTTTTTCTAAATTTTAATTAAAAAAAATTATCTAGATTTCGGTAAAAAAATGTTAAAAAGTTTTATTTTTTTTTTATTTTTTTTAATGAGCGTTACAAAAATAGGATCAAATGCGCGAATTTGGTCCAGTGTAGGGACCAGCGGTGTAACTTTTAATCTTGGGTAACCTGGTAACCTGCTACCAGCCGGTCATATTAGCTAGGTCGAAGAATATTTGAAAATATGTTGCGTATCTTTAACTTTCACCTATTAGTACTTTTAGAAACAATGTTTAGATTTGCTTATTGATAAAAGATATAATGAAATATTAAAAAATAATAAAATGAAAATAATTTGATAAATTATTCAATTCACATACATTTATTAAAATTTTAGGTTGAATATTATACTAAAAACAGTGCTGTAAAAAAAGTCTACAAGGCCGATTAATCCTCTCCTAGACGCTACTGGGCCACCAACCTTGTCGATTTGTGTAAATCAGTCAAGCAAATCGGTCAACCATGATTAACGGTGGTCAAGATTGTCGGAAACTTGCAAATCTTGCCGAAAATAACCAAAACTCGCTGTAAACTAGTTTTAATCACTTATAGTCATTGTTTATATCTATTATAAAATATTTTTTTTAAGGAAAAATCTTGCTGGGAATACCTAAAACTCGCCAAAAAATTACCGCAATCCGTTTAATCCTGTATAGACCGACTTAAGGCTACAAGGGGGTCGACTGCCCAACTACCGATGCGCGATTTTTGCAACTTTGCTATAAACTAATTTTAATCTATTACTAAATTCGTCTCAAAATAAGTGTCCAGTTTGATATTTTGGAATCTTTCTTATGCAACTTTGACCATAAATACTTTTATTTGTGTTATATCATACTTGATGCGAAATATATAAATGGATTGAGTTTAAAATGTCATTTGTATAACTTTTATCAAGTATTATATAACACAAATAAAATTTAAGGTAAAAGTTGTGATGAGGCGAAAAATGAACCACTTTTAGGGGGTCATTTAAGCCCGGAATTGAATTTATTTGATCAAATATTGCCCTAAATCGTTCCTTTTGTGATTTTAGGTACTTTGGGAGTGAAATCTGGAAAAGGAAGCAATTCGGAAGTTTTTGGAGCATAAAAGTGAAAAAACGCCAAAAGACTTAATTTTCCATGCTGAGAACAGTGTATGACGGCGTCAAGAGGAAATTCATGACGGCGACAAGAGTAAAATCCATGACGACCCAGAAGAAACGTGAAGGCGTCACAAGAAGGGCGTCAAGAGTTAATTTTGTGACGGCCTGCATAAGGAGATTACATGACGGCGTCAGACCCAGATCTAGGCAGTCCGAGGAACTATTTGGCGGCGAGATGATGGCGTCAGACATTTGTTCTTGACGCCGTCACCTTCTAAAATCTATATATTGTTTTCTATTTTTCATTTATTGAGAGGAACTTGTGTGGAGAAACCCTAGGGCCGAACTTTGTGAACCCTAGCTCGTATTTTACAGTAAATTCAAGGGTTTTCACCCCTTGAATCCTTTCATGTGCTATTAAGATAAGTATTCTCTTAATTCAATCAATATGTCTATGAGTTGGTTGTCTATATCTTGTGCTTGTCTTGATTTCAACATGCTAGGCTAGATTTATCTTGTGTTTGCTTAGATCTAATGAAACCTAGATGTTAAGTATGTGTTGATTACTTGTTTATGGTTGTATTGGATGAATGATTTCAATGTTAGGCTTAAGAAAACTGGCATATCTCCATTGTGTAACATGCTTGAACATCTTAGGAAACATGAACCGATGAATACTAGGTTTTATTGGTTGTATTTAATGCATGAGTAAATTCTAATGATCCCATGTTAGGAGCTTCTTAGCCGGCTCGACATAGGAGTGAAGTAGGCACTCATAGGATTGGGGCAGTAAGTACGCCACCCCATGAATGGTATTAAGGAATACAATCCGTCATCCACGCAACTATAACAAGTAATTAACATGTAAAAGATATCTAGGGAGTAGTGAAATCTAAGTAAACACAATTCTACCATATATTGCTCACACCTCTAGTTAATTTAGTTTTATTTTCATTTTTAGTATTTTATTTTGATTGCATCTTAGTAATTGGGTTAGTTGACTAGCAACTAATTCCGCCCAACTCCTTCAAAACCGAGATTTTTAATTGCTTTCATAAAAATATAAAAATACAAAAAAGAATCATCCCTCATATCTAGACCTAGTTTTTAGGTTTTCTAATCCTAGCGACACTGTTCCTAGCTGAACGATCAATCCCCCGGTACTTGTCATTATAGTATACTACATCGATCATGTACACTGCCTGGTGGGGGTTGTAAGCTTCTCAAGATCCCTTGAGAGGTAAAGCCTGGTGTAAACCCCACGCATCAAGTTTTTGGCGCCGCTGCCGGGGAATAGTTATTGTCTAGGTTAGAATCTCTTTTTATTAGGTCTACTTGCTAGATTCCTTTCTAGTAAGATTTTATTTTTATTTTTTAGGTTCTTTTTAGTCTATCTTAATTCTTCGTGTTTTTGTTTGTGCTAGTTTGGTCTTCATGGATTTAGAGAGTCGCCGTTTAGAAGTTAGCAAGAGGCTTATAGCGCATAAAAGAAGAAAGAGAGAAGTTAACACATTTAAGGAAGTCATTAAGCCTCTCCAAATGAAAATTGAGTTTACGGACTTCGCTCCAACCCCGGATGAATTGAGTTACCATAGGTTCCTGTTAGGAATACAAATATTCCTGTAAAAGTCCCGGTCACCTAATGATTGTAATAGCATTAAGTTAGCTCGTAGTTAGTTTGTTTATTAGTTATTTAGTATTAGTTTAAGTAACAGCGTGGAAGAAGGACGGGTCTTCACCCACTGTATGCCTGATCCACAGCCCGGGAGTAGGCGTTATATTGTAAGTATAAATACCCCTCTCCACATGTGGAGAGGGTTGGACCTTCACTTAATCTCAATCAAATATTTCCTTTTTCTCTCAAGGTTCCTTTCTTTCTTTCTTTCCTCTCTTCCTCCTCACCTTCTACGCCTCACAAATCACAACATGAACATGTTTCCCACATAGTTAGTATTCTACAATTGGTATCAAGAGCCAAGGTTTCATCTTAGGGCCTTGTAGAATCAAATTTGATGATGTTTTGAGTGGTTTTGTGAGTGTGAAGTCATTTTCTTGGAAAACATCTTGGTTTTATCTTTCTAGTGTTGTCATACATGTTAGAGATGTACTTTTATGTTTATTAGTGTTTGTAGAACATTGTAGTTTAGTTTGTGTTACCATTTCCTTAATCTATTTGAAGTTTGGAGTTGATTTTGGGCGGAATTTCTTTGTTGCGGTTAAGTCCACTGTTTCATTGCTTGGTTGCGGTTAAGTTCTGATATCTGCGGTTAGCTTGCTGCGATTACTATTTTGGGAATACAAACAAAACGCAAGGAAAGTGACAGTTTTGGATTTTTGTCTCTGCGATTAGATCCTGCGGTTAAGTCATCTGCAGCTAGCTTATTGCGTTTAGGTTCTGCGGTTAAATGCTCTGCGTTTAGTTCACTGAGGATAGCTCTCTGCGGTTAAGTGGATTGCGGTTAACTCATTGTGGTTAGATTTCTGCTATTGTGGTTAGCTCTTGCGATTAAGTACTTTGCGGTTAGGTCTCGTGGTTAGCATATCTTGCGGTTATCTCCTCACTTGTGATTTCCTCCTTGCAACCTTATCACCTGAGGTTAGCTTGGTTCTCATATGAGTGGTATGCTTCATCTTCAAATGAAAGGACCAGTATCGCATGTTGACTCTAGTGGACAATCATGCTCGGACTCTCAAGAGAATGCGACTCCTCAGTCATTCAAATTGCTTGAATTGGCAAGAGAATGTCACATTGAATGCTTTCAAACACTTCAGTCACATATTTCTATGCTGCTTGAGGGCAATGGATTCGTAATGGGTTTTGAACGTGCATTCATAACGCTTTTCGGTCAAGATGTTCAAACATTCACAGACATTATGATCTTGAATTTGGATCAATTACGACAACAATTGGTCAGAAAAGAAACATCTAATGAAGGATCCTCTGCTGCCCTAGGTGTGCTCAGCAAACAACTGCACAACTTCTTTGACTCCAAATCCTCCATGATCTATGATTACGACAGTCAGATGACGATGAAGTGCTTCGCTGACCACACAAATATAGATGTTGATCACTATAGAGATATGCTACGACAAAACTTGGATAAGGTTAAAGAGTACATCGAGAGACAGCCAATACTTGAACCTGTAGATGATGACAAGACCGAGACACATGGTGGACAAGCATGTGATAGTTTGGGTTTGGGTTTAACAGTGGATGCAAAGTCGGTCAACACTGAACTCATGGATTCAGAAAATGATGAGAGTGTCACTTCAGTTAAATTGGTGACCCCGGCTATGGAGAACATACTCACACCAGACTCAAGCAATGAGGTATCATCAATTGATCAATACAATACGTCATCAAATGTAAGTCATCATACTGATCAAAGTAATCTCTGTTATAACACAAATCTGTTGAGACAGGCTGACAATGTATTACCCCTATCTAATTCAACAAATATGTGTTATAAAGGGGGAGAAAATGATCTGTATGATGTCTTCAAAAATGATCTGTTTGATGAAAACCCTTGTTTCAAAGTTGAGTTTTCTAAGACAATGGACCAGAACAAGGTTGAAAAAGAGACATTTAATCAACTCCAAAAACGGTTTTCACAATTGCAAAAACATTGCATTGAACTTGAAATTGAAATACAACGTAAAGAAGAATCTCTTCAAAACTGTAAACCGTGTCTAAATCCGGAATTGCCTGATCTTAATGAATATTTTATGATCAACAATCTGAAAACTCACCTACATGACAAGGACTTAACTATCAACTGTCTTAAAAATCAGATCAAGATGTATGAGCAACGTAATGACGCCAAATGGAAATACGACGCTTATGAAACTAATTGCAAAATAGCTAAATTACGTGCTGAAAATGTGAATCTTAAAGTGAAATGTAATAAACTGTGTGAGTCACTCAAACAGATAAATGCTGAGAACATCAATCTGACTACTAATAACAATGATTTCTCGGTTCAAAGTCAGACTTCATGTCCTAAAATTCTTGTTGAGCACACAGTACCAAGTGATGTTTCAAAGAGTCAAATGAATCTCAATCTTTCAAAACCATCTATTTTGGGAAAACTTGTCTTGAAAAATGTTGGTTATCAAACTACAATTAGACAACCAAATGCTTTTAGTTCTGAAAGACCTAAATTCTCGAATACTCGATGTGTTTCTGATGAGGCAAAAAATGATCCGTTTTTAGGGGGGTCATTTAAGCCCGAATCCGAACTTATTTGATCAAATATTGCCCTAAATCGTTCATTTTGTGATCTTAGGTACTTGGAGAGTGAATTCTGGAAAAGAAGCCATTTTGGACGTTTTTGGAGCATAAAAGTGAAGAAAACGGCAAAGTCTCAATTTTCCATGCTGGGAACAGTACATGAAGGCGTCAAGATTAAACTCATGACGGCGTCAAACCCCAAGAATTAAAATCCGTAGCTCATGACGGCATCACACAGGGCGTCAGAAGTAGATCAAGGCCGTCCGAGGAAGTATTTGGCGGCGAGATGACGGCGTCACACCTTTGTTCTTGACGCCGTCATCCCCATTTTCCTATATATAGTTTTCTAGTTTTTAACATTTAAAAAGAGAAGTTTTGGAGAAACCCTAAAGACGATTTTCGTGCAACTTTTACAGGTTTTTCAAGGGTTCCAAACCCTTGATACCTTGCATTGTAATTGAGATAAGTGTTCTTCTAATTCAATCAATATGTCTATGTGTTGGTTGTCTATATCTTGTTCTTGTCTTAATTCTATCATGCTAGGCTAGATCTCTTTTGTGTTTGCTTAGATCTAATGAAACCTAGATATTGATTATGTGTTGATTACTTGTTTATTCTTGTCTTGGATGAATGATTTATATGTTAGGCTTAAGAAAACTGGCAGATCTCCAAATGGTAACATGCTTGAACGTCTTAAGAAACATGAACCGAGGCGTACTAGGTCTTTATTGGTTGTATTTAATGCATGAGCCACTGTTTACAATCCCTATAGTTGTGCTGGGCATGGTGTAGGAGGAGATAAGAGCTCATAGAATTGGGGAGTTATGTATGCCACCCCATGAATGGTATTAAGGAATACGATCCGTCATCCATGCAATTATAACAAGTAATTAACGTGTAAAAGATATCTAGGGAGTAGTGAAATCTAAGTAAACACATTTTCTCCAATTACTGCTCACAACTTTAGTATAATTAGTTTATTTTCATTTTTTGTATTTTATTTTGATTGAATCTTAGTTTTGGGTTAGTTGAATAGCAACTAATTCCGCCCACTCTTCCAAAACCCGAGATTTTAATTGCTTTCTAAAAAAATATAAAAATACAAAAATAATCATCCCTCACCTTTAGAACTAGTATTTAGGCTTTCTAATCCTAGCGACACTATTCCAAAGCAGAACGATCAATCCCCCGGTACTTGTCACTATACTATACTACAACGATCAGGTACACTGCCTGGTGGGGGTTGTAAGCTTCTCGAGATCCCTCGAGAGGTAAAGCCTGTTGCGATTCCCACGCATCAAGTTTTTGGCGCCGCAGCCCGGGGAATAGTTATTGTCTAGGTTAGAATTTCTTTTTATTAGGTCTACTTGCTAGATTCCTTTCTAGTAAGATTTTATTTTTATTTTTAGGTCTTCTTTAGTCTATCTTAATTTCTTTGTGTCCTTTGTTCGTAAGCTATTTCGATGGATAACAATAACATTGATCGTTTGATTCCTGTTATTCGTGTTTTTCGTCGTAGGATTTTCCAAATGCCCGCCCCACTCCCTTTAGTTGAGAACGAGAACCCACCTAACCTTTCACCCAACCACCACTTTGACAATAACTCTGAGCTAGAAGAGTCTGATCATGATGATGACCGTAGGGCTAGTCCTTTTTACTATTCAGACTCCGATGAGGATCTTAATGATGGTGACGTGATTAATGAGGATAGAATGGAAGAGGAAATAAACCCTCTTAGGTATGTTGACCCTAGAACTAGGATTGAGTGTGATAGTTCATTTAACATGCAATTCCCTTGTAAGATTGGATTTAAGAGCTTTAACGCCTATCTCAACTCATCTCTTCCAATGAACATAATCTCACGTAATGAATACAATAAAATCATGGTAGATGAGTTAGAATACAAAGGAGAAAACATTGTGGCTAGGGCAATACCATTGCATGTGTTTGTAGGAAGTTTGGTTTATCTTGTTGAGTTCATGGTTATGGAGAATCTAGGAGAATTTATTGATGATAAATTGACCCAAGTTGTGTTTGGAAGACCTTTCAAACGGTTGACCAACCTCGATGAAAAACTCATAGAAGGGTTAATTACATTCTCGGATGGGGATGAAGAATTTGTCTATCAAATGCCCCGCACACACCCTAGGTTCAAGGATTTCTCCATGGAAAAGTGTAGTAAGTATCCGCCTATAGAAATGCTAAGTGAGAATGATAAGAAAAGAGGACTTAAGTATACTCATGAAAAGAATAAAAGATATTATCGCGGATGCTTAGAGTTAGGAGATGATTATAGGAAAGATGAGGCGACTATTAGATGGCTCACACTTGGTTATGTGAGCATAAGCGATACACGTTAACCCATGACCTTGAGTCTAGCTACAAGACTCGTAAATAAAGAAAAGCGCTTCTTGGGAGGCAACCCATGTTTTGTGAGATTTTATTTGTTTGATTGTTATTTGCTTCCGTATGCATGCTCTATTTTTATTGTTGGTAGATCATGTTTCTAAACTAAAATGTGGAAATACTTTACTATGTTGTTTGGCCTAGTCTTAACTCCAACCTAAAAGTATTTTTGCAAAAGATAAGTGTAAGGGGAAACCCCAAATATGTTTTTAAGAAACAAACCGATCATGATTCTCCACAATATTCAATGAACATGTATATTCGTATTTGTTAGAGTCAAATGCTTGTATTGAGTCATAATGAAGTTTTGCAGGATTTTCCAGGAAGTAGGACCAAGTTTTTCCAGAAATTTTCCGGAAACTTAACATAAGAATTTCTGCAGGTCCATTCTGACGGCGTCAGAGTTTTACTCTTGACGGCGTCAGGAGTTAAAATCTGGAAATTTTACCGGTTTTGTTTTTCTAACGGAGTCTTATGGTTTTTGTGAATTATTAAGTTTTATAATCTCCAGGAAATCTGCAAACTTCATTCCACAAGCATTATATCTTACTTTGTTTTCTAGGATTTAGAAACTTATATAGGATGCCGCCGATTTTACGCGAGGTTGTCTTGTCTATTTTTTGTCAGGATTTACAGGTTATGTTCGACAAGAAGATGATTTATATTCTGGAAGGGAAGCTTTGATTGTTCGTTTTCTTGGAGGAAGATTTAACCTGGCCAATCCTATTATCCATACCGAGCGAATCAGGGGAGTATTTGATTTCATTCTCTTTACTTTTTCACTTTTACATTCTTTACTTGAACATTGGGGACAATGTTCATCTTAAGTGTAAGGGGAGGGTAAAAAGATGATACCTTACATATGCACTTTCGCTTGAGTTTGTTTTGTTTAATAGTAGATGTGTAATAAAACTATGAGAAATACTTGTTAGTGCAATTTTAGCGCCAAATTTAAAATTTTTTACAACATTTAGGAGTGAAACTTTAGCCATAGCAAGCGTCTCATGGATAGGAGATTGTATGACTAGCACACAACCGTATATTCAGAAAAATTTTCCACCCAAAAATGTGAGGTTCGCCTTTAGATTTGATAGGAAAAGCATTCATTATTAGTGCTTATGAGTGTACCGGTAGCATTTAGATTCTAGAACTTGCGTTAGTGATGCATCCCGAGACCGCTAGTGAGACTACATTCGTGTGGTAGGATTTACTACATGATAAGAGGCATTAGGATCACCCTTGTGTTAAACCCGTATTATAATTACTTAACTATTTAAGTCATACTACTTGACTAGTTAAGTCAACTAATTTTTCCCACACCCTTAGTGTTGTACTCATTTTTAGTACACGATACCCCTAGTACACCCCTCCGAGCCTATCTTTTCGTTTCTAACTTTAAGCATCTTACTTAAAGGAAGAATTTGTTACACCCCACTTAAATGTACACCCAAATCACCTTAGCCTTCCGTGTATGCGCTCATCTTTAGTGCATTATTGTTATTTGTTAAACCCTAAGTTAACTTTCTAATTGATTACATGGTTGCTAAGTCGAGTCATATCCTTGTACATATTGTTTTGGGACGATTGGGACTCATGGGTAAGTACTTATTTTATGGAGTAATGGGGAAGAACATAATATTATTACCCCCATATGTGCGTTAATCTTAAAAGTGCTCCAAGTGTTTTGATTTTCTTAATTCGAGTCATTAGATTAGTTAATTGTAAAGTATGTAAAGACTCAAGTGTAAGGGGAATGCTCAATTCCCTATGATGTATTATTTTGAATGGTAGGGTAAGAGTGTATGCAAAAAAAAAAAAAAAAAAAAAAAAAAAAAAAAATAGAAAAAGAAAAAAAAAAGAAAAAGAAAAAAAAAAAGAATAGAAAAAGGAAAAAGAGAAAAAAACATACGGACTACCATCCCGTTTCATTCTATGTTTATTTTATGTTTTTTGTTATTTCTCATTTATTAGCCTAAGTCGAGTCTAGTCTTGGCTTAGCAACGCCATCTTGTACATGTAATTAACCAAGATTGTTAACTCGCCACCAGTAAAATTTCCTTTATCCAACAAAACCGTGTAATTCATATCCCTATACCTAACGTTACAACCCTTTAAAAGACCTCTTTGATAGTTTATCCTAGGTGCTTACGCCATGTGGTGGAGGTTTGATCCTTTCCCAAGCCTATGGTAATCTATTTTGCTATGACAGGTAGTGAGAGATATCTTCCATTTCCATAATGTTATATTACTTTATTACACCCGAGAGATGTGAGTATCTAAACACTATTTGTGAGGTGCTAGTATATGACCTCCGTGCTTGTCTATTGGTCTTTAGTGGAACGATTATTTGTTGTAATTACTTTTATATTAGTGTTAAATGACCCCTAACTTGTATTTTGAGTAGAATAAAAGCGCATTTGCTTGAGGACAAGCAAATCTCAAGTGTAAGGGTATATGATGAGGCGAAAAATGATCCGTTTTTAGGGGGTCATTTAAGCCCGAATCCGAACTTATTTGATCAAATATTGCCCTAAATCGTTCCTTTTGTGATTTTAGGTACTTGGAGAGTGAATTCTGGAAAAGAAGCCATTTTGGACGTTTTTGGAGCATAAAAGTGAAGAAAACGGCAAAGTCTCAATTTTCCATGCTGGGAACAGTACATGAAGGCGTCAAGATTAAACTCATGACGGCGTCAAACCCCAAGAATTAAAATCCGTAGCTCATGACGGTGTCACACAGGGCGTCAGAAGTAGATCAAGGCCGTCCGAGGAAGTATTTGGCGGCGAGATGACGGCGTCACACCTTTGTTCTTGACGCCGTCATCCCCATTTTCCTATATATAGTTTTCTAGTTTTTCACATTTAAAAAGAGAAGTTTTGGAGAAACCCTAAAGACGATTTTGGTGCAACTTTTACAGGTTTTTCAAGGGTTCCAAACCCTTGATACCTTGCATTGTAATTGAGATAAGTGTTCTTCTAATTCAATCAATATGTCTATGTGTTGGTTGTCTATATCTTGTTCTTGTCTTAATTCTATCATGCTAGGCTAGATCTCTTTTGTGTTTGCTTAGATCTAATGAAACCTAGATATTGATTATGTGTTGATTACTTGTTTATTCTTGTCTTGGATGAATGATTTATATGTTAGGCTTAAGAAAACTGGCAGATCTCCAAATGGTAACATGTTTGAACGTCTTAAGAAACATGAACCGAGGCGTACTAGGTCTTTATTGGTTGTATTTAATGCATGAGCCACTGTTTACAATCCCTATAGTTGTGCTGGGCATGGTGTAGGAGGAGATAAGAGCTCATAGAATTGGGGAGTTATGTATGCCACCCCATGAATGGTATTAAGGAATACGATCCGTCATCCATGTAATTATAACAAGTAATTAACGTGTAAAAGATATCTAGGGAGTAGTGAAATCTAAGTAAACACATTTTCTCCAATTATTGCTCACAACTTTTGTATAATTAGTTTATTTTCATTTTTTTTATTTTATTTTGATTGCATCTTAGTTTTGGGTTAGTTGGATAGCAACTAATTCCGCCCACTCTTCCAAAACCCGAGATTTTAATTGCTTTCAAAAAAAATATAAAAATACAAAAATAATCATCCCTCACCTTTAGAACTAGTATTTAGGCTTTCTAATCCTAACGACACTATTCCTAAGCTGAACGATCAATCCCCCGGTACTTGTCACTATACTATACTACAACGATCAGGTACACTGCCTGGTGGGGGTTGTAAGCTTCTCGAGATCCCTCGAGAGGTAAAGCCTGTTGCGATTCCCACGCATCAGTTTCTCAAGTGGATAAAAAACGTGATTTGACTAAGTCTGTGAGGTCATAACCCACAATTCATAAATCAAATGGTCTTAAACCTGTAAAACCTTTGAGACATAGACCAAGGAAATATGACCATAGAACTGCTCATCACAAGAATGTCACCATGTATGAAACAACTTACAGGCTTAGATCTTCTTGGTTATGGATACCAACTGGTAGGACATTTGTGATGAATGGTGACAAATGGTCACATGTGTGCACCATTGACACAGGTTTTACAAAGGGATTACACAACAGGGCCACTAAAACCTGCATGTGGCGTCCAAAGACACTGACATCTCCCACGACTAGAAATATGTCTACTCACATGTGAGACGACATCATGTGGACTCCTGACTAATTCTTTTCAGGACTCATATTTCACTTTTCACCCATTAAAGCATTCCCTGTATATGATCAATGTTTGTAGTTTGTGTACATATAGTGTGTTTGTTTTACATTCATTATACTTTCAGGCTATCTTTCTGTGTTTATTCTCTTACTACACATTATGTCTACATGCTTGCTTTAGGTGTCTGTTGCATCTCATATCTGGCCTCATGGTATTATATGTTCATCTTGTAGACATCCTCATCACTTAGATATCTCTCATAACTTCAGGGACCAATCTTGTGCACATGCATCATCGTCTAATGTGTGATAGTGTAGTACAAGGACTATATGTGTCATTATAGCAAAATATGTCTCATCACATATTTAAGAAGTTCTATTTTTGCGATTAGAAAGTTAACCACAACACATCTTGCTATTCACTCACATCTCTCGTTCTCTACTCACCTGTGCTGCGATTAGTCGTGATTGCTTTCCCTGATTGTCTATTTGTTGGTATGTCTAGCATTTAATCTTCACATTTACTATTACCTTCCATGATTTCATATTCACATGCGTTGCATTATTATAGGTGGATATACGCGGTGCTTATTATCTCGTGTAAAAGCGTTTGTGTCAAATAGGTTAGATCATACTTGCTCTATTCTACTTGTAATTGTTTATTTACTGCGTGTGAGTGATATTCATGGTTGCGAGTGTGAGATTTTGGGTTTATTTAAATTGCGGTTAGGACGGAAATGCGTTGTGTAGGACTTTAGGTGTTGGGTAGGAAAGAGTAGTATTAATTACTTAGGAGAATGGATCTTATTGTCATTTACGGTATCAATTGTAAGATCTGATGGAATATGACGGAGTGTGGAGAGAATTCTTGATTGCGGTTAGATTAAGTTCTTGATTGCGGTCAGATTAAGTTCTTGATTGTGGTTAGTTTAAGTTCGTGATTGCAGTTAGTTTAAGTTCTTGATTGCGGTTAGCTTAGACTCTTGACTGCGGTTATTGTGAATTCTTGATTGCGGTTATCTTACCCTAATTGCGAGTGTCTCTCTAAGTGTGACTGCTATTAATTAAACTTTACGGTTAATAGAACTTGCGGTTAACTTGGTTTGTGATTAAAATGGTTGCGTGTAATTATTACTGTGACTGCGGTTACCTGTGCTTGCGTTTAACTTGATGTGCGTTGACCATGTGTTGCGACTCAATTGGTTGCGGTTAATTTGACTTGTTGCGGTTAACTTATTTTGCGATTATGATTTTGAGAGTAAAATTTGAGTTTGCGATTAATTGAGTTTGTGTTTAATGGCACTGCGTTTAACTCTAACTGGAAACTAATTTGACTCAATCTGTCTAGCATTTATTTGGAGTGCTCAGCATGTGTGTTCATAATGGGTGTCTAAGTATCCATGCATTGCTTGGTGTGTATGGCACTCATTCTTATTTGTCCAAATTGCTATTCTGTGTGATGAATGATTTCCCTCATGAGTGCTTATTACTGGTCTAACATAACCCTTGGCCCTGTTCATTTCTCCTTACCATTTGATTCTAGGGTTTCACTAGTTACTAACACTCACTGTCACATATGTTTGCTTTTTGTGGTGATGTGTGTCAAATGCAGCTCTGATGGCAGAACATATTGTCGAAGGACCATTCGCTCCACCTGTTCGTTCTGACGATGACATTCTACCTTTCAACAAGTGGGTACCCATTGGGAAAAGCAATTGCTATGTTAAGACAGATAGACCTCAGAATCATCCCATATTCAGAATGGCACTGGAGATACTGAAAAACACCACCTTCTTCAATGCCTTTACCGCATCCTCCTCAATCCCCTCCATCTACATCCAACAGTTTTGGAACACTATGTGCCTTGATAGAGCTACCAACACGTACAAGTGTCAGCTGGA
Organism: Artemisia argyi; assembly: GCA_030686995.1. NCBI lineage: Eukaryota > Viridiplantae > Streptophyta > Magnoliopsida > Asterales > Asteraceae > Artemisia > Artemisia argyi. The sequence goes on along the minus strand of JARVZY010002711.1, from coordinate 33,893 downwards.
TGAGCATTGGGTGAACATCACCATGGAAACGCTTGGTAGTGCACTGCAGATATTGCCAACGGGTGATAATGTTGAATATACTCCCCCACCTAATCCAGCTACTCTTATTGACTTTGTCAATGAACTCGGGTATCCCACTCAAGTGTCTACGCTTTCCACTGTTATCACACATGACCTCTATCAACCATGGAGAGCAATTGCAAGCCTAATCAATTTGTGTCTGACTGGTAAAACATCGGGATATGAAAGACTTAGAGCTCCATCTCTACAAATTCTCTGGGGCGTTGTTAACGGTGTGAACATCAACTTTGCTGAACGGATCTGGGAGGAATTTAGTCAGTCCATTCACTCTTTCTTGGTCGATAAGGCTAACCTTGAAGCTAACAAAGACGGTAAGAAAAGATCAGCCAAGCTCGTGATTCCAAGTATACGTTTTACCAAGCTGATCATACTTAGCCTTCAACGATCTCTAAAATTCCACCCTAGAGAAGAATCCCCTCTTCATCAACCCACTGATGAACATCCACTTGGATTCCTCAAATATGACTCTAAGAGCACAGGCGAGATCATCTTCGGCATGGACATTCCCATTGCTCTTCTCACCCGTGACACACTGACTGCTCAATATTATGAGGAATACCTTAAATTTCTGAAGACAAGTCGGGATGCATCATCTAATGAGCCCGCATTATCCACTAAGTCTGTAAGATCTGCATCCAAGAAACGCAAGGGTAGTAATACCTCAGCTGCATCCTCTCAAGGCACTAAAAGAATTAAGCAGACCACAGGAGGTAAAAGAACCAGCTCAAAAATTAAACCGACTGATGCTGAAGATCCCAAAGCTGCACCTTGCACCACACAGCTGCCTCTCACAGAAGAAGAAATGGTACAAATGGCAACTGCTGAAAGCTTAAAGGATGCATACATGCCACCGGTTCCACCAGTCAGTGGGGTCAACATTCGAGAACCTCGGTCAGATAAAGCTTCACAAATCCAGCACGTGACAGGAAAAAGCAAGGATGTTGCCAAAGAAGAACAGGCGGCTCACACTCTATTGAAAATATCATCTCCTGCCTCCAAATCAACCAGTTCCAAGTATATCCTCAAAAAACGCTCACCAACATCCTCATCTGCTAAGATTTCTTCTGAAAATGTCTCCTTACCAAGTCTTGGGCAACCCGCTAAATCAAGCAGTTCTGAGACTGACACCAGTTCTGCTCCCAAAGGTGATGAACTCAATCTCGCTACACAAGATGTAACCAGCCATCAACCAGTACAGGACAAACCTGTTGAGTCTGTACCCCCTGTCGATCCACTCGATGACGAGTTTGTTTCTTCTGCGTATCCGGATCTTCAAGGTAACCTCAAATTGAAAACTGATGATCCTAAGCTCGAGGTGGTACCTGACAGCCCCACTGGTACGCTGTCATCGTACAAGAATCTGGATACTTTTGGCGATCAATTCCTCATGGATAAGCCGGACGATGCTGAAGGTGAAAAGTCTGGTGATGAGCATGGAGACGTTGTGTCAATGGTTGATGTGCCCATTGAGCAAGACAACTCCACCATTCCTACCAAGTCTGCACCAACTTCTACTGCTGGTCCTAACAACGATGACATCCCACAAGCTGCTGACACACAAGAGAAACCGTCTGCATCTGCCGCTCCTGCTAGCACTGAGAAGAAGTTGGATCTGGACACTTTAGCTGGTTTGACTACCGATATTGCTCAAGATAACCTTACCATTCATGAGAAGTTGGACAAGCATGCCTCTTTACTTCAAACCCTAGTAAACCTTAATCTGCCAAAAACGATTACCAATCACGGCAGCAGATTATACAAGTTGGAGCATCTTGATCTTGAACGACAAGTATCTCAGGTTATCAACGAACAGGTAGCTGAAGCTGTCAGCATTGCTCTTGAAGCCCCCCTCAGATCCAGATTCAAAGACCTACCTATCAATGACATGAAGATCATTCTGCAGCACAGTATGTATCAACAGGGTCAACACTCAGGACACGATGCTCACGTACAGCTGTATAATTGGAGGCCTCAATTCAACAAGATGATGTAGAGGAACACGCCCGGGATATGGAAATTGAAAGAAAAAGAAAACAGATGCGTCAGGGTCATCCCAGGCCACCTTCTGGATCACCTCCTCAACCACCTCCACCTCCGCCACCTGCTGGGGCATCTGGTCCATCAGGCACTCCTTCACTACCTGGTGGGTCGCAAGCTCCTAGCAGATCATCACAACCCACCTCATCACCATCTCAAAAACATCAGACTGACAAGTCAACCAAGTCAGCTCCTTCTAAACAAGCAAAACAAGTTAAGTATGCTGCTTGGACTACTATTGATGCTGGTGCAACCTCCATTGCATCTCATGACCATGATGATCTTGTCTTTAATGAAGCTTCTGTCACCCCTCAACACGATGATTCTTCCGATGACAAAGATGATGATGCTTCTAAAACTCACATCCCTGGGAGACAGTGGTGGAAATCATTCACCAGAACTGACACCCATGATCCACCGCAGGTTCCCTTAACCAAGGTTGACAAAGAGACATGGTGGAAACCAGATGACAACATACCGCAATCACCTGAGCCTGACTGGACGATTCCTTCCTCTGACTTGCCAACCAATGAGAATAACTGGATTAATGCAATCACCACCAGTTTTGTTCCACCTTCTGAAGATTCCCTACTTTCCCAAACTGGTGATATGGGAACATTCATCACATGGTTCTGCAAGAAACGTGGTCTCTCAAGGCTCACTCAGAAGGACCTGGAGGGCCCTGCCTTCAACATTGTCAAAGCTTTTCATCAGGATGTTAATCATCTACAATACCAGATGGAGGAGTGCCACAAGATGTTCAATGACATTGTGGATGAAGGAATAATGAAGTATAATTACAACTCTCCACTTCCCTTGGGTGGACCTCCTGGAAATGTCACTATCCAAGCTGAATTCTTCTTCAACAAAGACCTTGAATATCTTAAGCTTGGGAGTAGACAATGCAAGTCAGCCTTGTCCATTACAAAGATGAAAGCTGCTCATTATTCTGATATCGGGTTGGAACAGCTAGTCCCCGACAGCATGTGGAGTACTCAAGAATGCGACTACAACATCTCGGCATCTCTGGGCATTTCTCACTGGTGGTTGAAGAAGCAGCATTTCTACATAGATCAGTTTCAAGCTCCAGGTGACCGAAAGTCAGTTCGCTCACCTCTTCAAATCATTAGTGTGGTTAAAGTTCAAATACATCCCATCTATGGATATGACTACCTCAAGAACATTACACTCAGACGAGCTGACTTCAAGGACTACACCATATCTGAAGGGGACTTCAAACACCTACGCCCTAATGATTTCAAAGATTTGTATCTACTCCATCTTCAAGGAAAGCTGCATCATCTACCATCACGTGAAATGAAGTCTCTTGTGTTTTCTGTACTTCACTGGATCCGGGGTATTGTCATCAGGAAACGGGTCGAAGACTTTCAGCTTGGCATCGAAAGCTACCAATCCCAGCTCAACCTCACAAGACCTCTATGGAATGTCAATAGTCTGGAACGGGTTGCTGACTTTACAGTCATTGAATCTCCCCTGGCAACGGTATTTCGTGACAAATACTATGTTCCTATGGTTTTGTGCTTCAATGAAATACACAAGTTCAGCGACGGCACCTTACGGATGGTCGAAGAGGCATTGGACTTCAGAGTGAAAGAATACCACGTTTATGACCATGGAACTAGACGTTATACCAATCACTGGACTGCAAATGAGTTAACACGGAACAAGAGGTTTTTGGCTAGTATCCGCAAGAGATTGAAGTTACGAAGAATCTTCCGAAGCCTGGAGTGCTACGTTGGTGGCAGAGTTCGTGATGGGGACTACCGTCTTCTACAACGTACTGAGTAATGTGATCAGTAGTGGGGTTCAATGTCATAATTATGTGTATTGGTTGGGATGATTGTTTTGTACTGTCATTAGGTTGTGGCCCTCCTCGTGTATCCTTATAAACTTTTCTATTCCCTATTGCATATCCTATCCCGCATAATGTACATACTTCTGTATATATATATTTGGCTTATGTATATATATATATATATATATATATATATATATATATATATATATATATATATATATATATATATATATATATATATATATATATATATATATATATATATATGCATATGTACTCCTCTTTATTCACATACCCCTGGTATATAATAGCTACGCAAAAAAAAAAAAAAAAAAAAAAAAAAAAAAAAAAAAAAAAAAAAAAAACCATAAAAATCTGAAAAATCACAAAATCCAAAAATATTCTTCTCACGACATGTCTCTTGTATAATCGATATTATGTACGTTTCTAGAAATGTCATTCAATAATGACACGGAATCATACATATGCTTGAGCAAGAGTTTTTCGGTTCAAATAAAGTTGTTTTCTAAAACATGTCGTTCCTCAAAATATTCTTCAAAAATATGGCTTGCAGTCATTTCAGGCTACAACCCGGACTTAAAAATATGGCTTGTAGTCATTTCAGGCTACAACCCGCACTTCAAAAATATGGCTTGCTATTACTTTAGATAGCAACCCGCTTTTCAAAATAGGGAAAACAAGTCGCCAAAAAGACGGTTGTTCCTTTTACTGGGTGAAGTTCACCTGGGCATGGATTACTTTATATCCATGTTTCCTCGATCTAATGTACGTTTCAATGCATTATTTCTTGATAAAGAAGAGAAGTCTTCTTTTTATCGCCAAATACTTTCCCTTCCATGATTTTTCCGGAGAAGTATTTGTGCAAAACTTGGTGGTACCATGAGATTTTGAATGAAAATCAAATTGAATCTAAATCTTTGATAACATTTTTCACTCAATCAATGACATAACATATTTATGTTTTAAACATCTATCATTGATTGAGGGGGAGAATGATTTTCAAAACTTTTATGTATCATCAAAACTCCCCACTTTGTACAAAAGCAACAAAACAATTGTGATGATTATGTGTCATAATGAGTACATCTTCAAAGAGTTTTCGCTAAAACTTCAAATCTTTTGTAAACTCATCAAATCTGACACATATCAACCTCCCTCACAGATTGAGGGGGAGCAAGAAAAAGGTTCCTTTTATCAGACAATATTAAAACTGACCGCATTTCTCTCCCAAAAGCTTTCTAACTTATTTAAATCAATTGAGATCCAAAATCTCAAAATATTTGAAATTTTTGATCGGGGGAGAGAATGTGATTTAAATATGAAATCTGATAATCAAAAGTGATCTTTTGGACTTAATAAATAAGCTCCCACATATGTGCTAAACTCTTTCAAATATCGATGCACATATTGAGGGGGAGCAAAAGGCGTTTGTGGAAGTAATACCAAAGACCGACCATTTATCTTTATGCATGGAGTTATAAGGATGGTTAAGGTTAGGTATGAGTTCCCATGATCCACCAGAACCAGAAGGATCTTCCCAGGGATAATCCATAGATAGATTAGAAGTCCTTAGGAATGATTGGAAAAAAAGGAGAAAAGTGAGAAAGGGAAGAGTGCGGACTGAGATAGAGCTAGGACTGGAACAAACCCAACAAGGTTCTAGTGGTGAAGTCTCGGTAAGCACTGAAGGGGTTGAAGAATGAAAAAGAAATGTAATGAGAAAGGGTGAAAAGAAAAAGCCCTCCAAATATTCAACCTTAGGGCAGAAACCGGGTTCAATTCATTATATACTAGTGGTTACTAAGGTAACACTAGTATTGAAGACAAGACGTCATGGACCCAGTGACGCACTGCAATTAACTTCCCAACCACTCAAGTTCTCTTAAAAGAGCTTGTTTCATTCTCACGGGGAACCCTGTGCAATGTATCGACCGCTCATTGCGAGCTATGTTGATACCTAAAACAGGAGACGCCTCCCCAGTCTCCAGGAGCGGATCAAAACACACTATTGAGTCTAGAGCCATGAGATCATCCATAAATCTCGATAGGACACATTCCAAATATGCTTATTGTTTCACACAATGTGGAAAATAAGATAAAATATTTAGAGTCCTACGCATTAACCTTGTGGTATTGCCAGAACATCCGAGTGATATGAAAGTATTCACAATGAAGATGGAAATCCTTCTAGAGCGAACATCATTCAAGCTCTTGGTAGGTGACATGTGAGATCCATCTTGGATCAATGATCAAGTGACAACTGGAAAGCAACGATGGTGCGATTCAAAATTGAATCAAACTTGTTCCAGGATATGGATTGACAGATACTTTTGCTAAAACCTCTCAATGCGCTCACCAACTAATCTTTCGAGCACATTGATTGTGAACAATATCTTTCAAACAAAAGTATTTCTGACGGAAATGTGATTCTAAATACAAAACTCTCGTTGTGTCTCAAAAATGTTTATCGTAGGACACACGAGTGATTTCTATAAATCTATTTCTCATCAATCCGTGAATATTCATTCACCGATTCACTCTATCGTGTTGTCTGACGTTCCGGTATGAGAACATGCTAAGTATGAAGATTCCAAAGTGGATTCTTTGGAAAATTCATTACTACAAGCTGGAAATTCTTGTCAAGGAGAGTCTTCTCTAAAAGAGACTCTACCTGATCACAGGTCAGTTTTCATAAAACCGGAGGGTAGTCTGTCCTCGCAGAACGAATGACAAAGCCATGTTCGTTCTCTATCTTTATTGCTAACTATCTTATTTCAGGGACACATATAAAGATGGCGTTGATGGCTCCAGTTTCCAGCTGAATCGGGTCAATCCATACCTCATGCTCACACATCCTCCACACTATCAGTGAAGATGAGAGACTTGCTACAACAAATGTTGAGAGACTACTAACAACGTTTCCGCAACTCTGATGAAAAGGTCTCCTGATCCACAAATTCCAATGCAACGTCTCCAGATACAGAAGGGTGTGAGCATGATGGTCCTTAGTAACTACATCACATGAAGGCAATACAACTATGGATGAGCTTGGAGATTTACTTTGGCTGATGATCTCAAAGAAGCTCAAAGATCACATATCTCAAAGGAATTCAAATCACAAGTTCGTTTTCTTGAAGTACGAAGTGTGTTGAAAAGTGAAGAATCAGATCCTACGAGCTACAAAGACAAAAGAATGCTTAAAGACCAAAGATCTTAATTTCAAAGGTGACCTCGCTTAGGGGGAGATTGTTAGGAATACAAATATTCCTGTAAAAGTCTCGGTCACCTAATGATTGTAATAGCATTAAGTTAGCTCGTAGTTAGTTTGTTTATTAGTTATTTAGTATTAGTTTAAGTAACACCGTGGAAGAAGGACGGGTCTTCACCCACTGTATGCCTGATCCACAGCCCGGGAGTGGGTGTTATATTGTAAGTATAAATACCCCTCTCCACATGTGGAGAGGGTTGGACCTTCACTTAATCTCAATCTAATATTTCCTTTTTCTCTCAAGGTTCCTTTCTTTCTTTCTTTCCTCTCCTCCTCCTCACCTTCTACGCCTCACAAATCACAACATGAACATGTTTCCCACATAGTTAGTATTCTACAGTTCCTTTTACAACACCCTTGCCCCTCAAAATATAGAAAGACACCATGGATTAGGAGGCATAACTTCAGGAACATAAAAATTCCTTGCATGATTGGGTACATGTCTAGAGAGCATACATATATTGACTTAAAAGCACCCATGAATATCATGTCTAGGCTCTATTACAATTGGATAATGAACGAAAGGTTAAGCCCTAGAAAAGACCCGTACAATTCTAATAGGCTATGTAATTTCTTCAGGAGAGTTAAAGGGGTACACATCTTTATAGGAAATTTTACTTATCAATGCGACTTTGTGATCCTAGAAGATGTTAGAGGCATTATAGATCCACACTTAGGAGAAATAGTTTTAGGACGACCTTTTGTTGAGAAGACTAAGATGTATTACGACCATGAGAAGGGGATAGCTCAGTTTACTGATGGGATAGAGAAGGTCACTTTTATGATGCCTCACATGAAGGAAGAATTAAAGGGCATCAAGAATCTATAAATTGATGAGATTCGATCCTATGAGGATAAGGAAGATGGAATTACTGATGACGCCTATTATGAGAGGAGGCGAACATACTATTCGGGTTGCATGAATCTACGCCCGGAATACAAGCGTGATGAGAATTGGGTTAGATGTTTTGAGTTGGCACAAAAGTGGGAAAGGAAAACGTAACCCATGACCTTGAGTCTAGCTACAAGACTCGTAAATAAAGAAAAGCGCTTCTTGGGAGGCAACCCATGATTTTGTGTGATTTTTATTTTTGTTTGTTTGTTATTTGCTTCCGTATGTGATACGTGGGAATCGCACCAGGCTTTACCTCTCAAGGGATCTTGAGAAGCTTACAACCCCCACCAGGCAGTGTACCTGATCGTTGTAGTATAGTATAGTGACAAGTACCGGAGGATTGATCGTTCAGCTAGGAATAGTGTCGCTAGGATTAGAAAACCTAATTACTAGTGCTAGAGATGAAGGATGATTATTTTTGTATTTTTTAGAAAGCAAGTAAAAATCTCGGGTTTGAAAGATTTAGGCGGAATTAGTTGCTAGTCAACTAACCCAATACTAAAGATGCAATCAAAATAAAATACTAGAAATCAAAATAAACTAAATTAAACTAAGGTTGTGAGCAATAAGTGAAGAAATGTGTTTACTTAGATTTCACTACTCCCTAGATATCTTTTACACGTTAATTACTTTTTATATTTGCTTGGATGACGGATTGTATTCCTTAATACCATTCATGGGGTGGCGCACTTAACTCCCGAATCCTATGAGTGCCTACTTCACTCCTATGTCGAGCCGGCTAAGAAGCTCCTAACATGGGATCATTAGAATTTACTCATGCATTTAATACAACCAATAAAACCTAGTGCACATCAGTTCATGTTTCCTAAGACGTTCAAGCATGTTACCATTTGGAGATCTGCCAGTTTTCTTAAGCCTAACATCGAAATCATTCATCCAATACAACCATAAACAAGTAATCAACACATAATCAACACCTAGGTTTCATTAGATCTAAGCAAACACAAGATAAATCTAGCCTAGCATGGTGGAATTAAGACAAGTACAAAACATAGACAACCAACATATAGACATATTGATTGAATTAGAAGAACACTTATCTCAATTACACATGTAAGGGTTCAAGGGTTGAAAACCCTTGAAAAACCTGTAAAAATCGTATATGGTTCGGCCTTAGGGTTTCTCCAAACTTGTTCCTTTCTAATGAATGAAAATTAGAAAACTATATATAGGAAATTGAGGCTGACGGCGTCAAGACCAAATAGGTGACGCCGTCATCTCGCCGCCAAAAGAATTCTCGGACTGCCTTGATCTACAACTGACGCCGTCATGTATTAACTTTTTCCAGGCCGTCACGTATTTTACTCTTGACGCTCTTCCTTGTGACGCCTTTATTTCTGTACTGGGCCGTCATGAAAATTACTCTTGACGCCGTCAAATTGGTACTCTTGACGCCGTCACCTACTGTTCGCAGCTTGGAAAATTAAGTCTTTGGCGTTTTCTTCACTTTTACTCTCCAAAAACGTCCGAATTGCTTCCTTTTCCATATTTCTCTCCCAAAGTACCTAAAATCACAAAAGGAACGATTTAGGGCAATATTTGATCAAATAAATTCAATTCCAAGCTTAAATGACCCCCTAAAGTGGTTCATTTTTCGCCTCATCATATTCCCTTACACTTGAGATTTGCTTGTCCTCAAGCAAATGCGCTTTTATTCTAGTCAAAATACAAGTTAGGGGTCATTTAACACTAATGTGAAAGTAATTACAACAAATAATCGTTCCACTAAAGACCAAAGATAAGCACGGAGGTCATATACTAGCACCTCACAAATAGTGTTTAGATACTCACATCTCTCGGGTGTAATAAAGTATAAATTACAATATGGAAACGGAAGATATCTCTTACTACCTGTCATAACAAAATAGATTACTATAGGCCTGGGAAAGGATCAAACCTCCACCACATGGCGTAAGCACCTAGGATAAACTATCAAAGAGGTCTTTTAAATGGTTGTAACGTTAGGTGTAGGGATATGAAATACATGGTTTTGTTGGATAAAGGCAGTCTTTACTGGTGGTGAGTTAACAATCTTGGTTAATTACATGTACAATATGGCGTTGCTAAGCCAAGACTAGACTCGACTTAAGCTAATAAATGAAAAATAACAAAAATATAAAATGAACATAGAATAAAACGGGATGGTAGTCCGTATGTTTTTTCTCTTTTTCTTTTTCTATATATATATATTTTCTTTTTCTTGATTTTTTGATTTTTTTTAATTTTATTTTATTATTATTATTTTTTTTGCATACACTCTTACCCTACCATCCAAAATAATACATCATAGGGAATGAACATTCCCCTTACACTTGAATTTTTACATACTTTACAATAAACTAATCTAATGACTCGAATTAAGAAAATCAAAACACTTGGAGTACTTTTAAGATCAACGCACATATGGGGGTAATAATATGATCTTCCCCATTACTTCATAAAATAAGTACTTTACCCATGAGTCCCAAGCATCCCAAATCAATATGTACAAGGATATGACTCGATTTAGCAACCATGTAATCAATTAGATAGTTAACTTAGGGTTTAACAAATAACAATAATGCATTAAAAATGAGTGCATACACGGAAGGCTAAGGCGATTTGGGTGTACATTTAAGTGGGGTGTAACAAATTCTTCCTTTAAGTAAAATGCTTAAAGTTAGAAACGAAAAGATAGGCTCGGAGGGGTGTACTAGGGGTTTCGTGTACTAAAAATGAGTACAACGCTAAGGTGTAGGAAAAATTAGTTGACTTAACTAGCCAAGTAATATGACTTAAATGGTCAAGTAATCATGATACGGGTTTAACACAAGGGTGATCCTAATTCCTCTTATCATGTAGTAAATCCTACCACACGAATGTAGTCTCACTAGCGGTCTCGGAATGCATCACTAACGCAAGTTATAGAATCTAAATGCTACCGGTACACTCATAAGCACTAATAGTAAATGTTTTTCCTATCAAATCTAAAGGCGAACCTCACATATTTGGGTGGAAAATTTTTCTAAATATACGGTTTTGTGCTAGTCATACAATCTCCTATCCATGAGACGCTTTGTAGAACCCTGTAAAAATTTCTTGTAATTAAATCGTTAATAAATAAATAATCCTTCGTTATCATTTCTAATTCCCATTTTCTCGGAAAAATTTGAAATTTTTCTTATTATATTATTTTGGCGATTTTCACAAAGTAATATAATTCATGAAATGACGGAATTAATCCTCGACACGTTTCACGAAACCTAAACTTTTCATTTAATCCTAAAACCAAATTCCTAATCCTAATTATATTTAGTAAATATAATTAAAAATCCCTAATCATCCTAATTAATCAAACGGACCCTTAATTATTTCGGCCCACATCTCAGTCTACTATTCATAAGCCCACGAAACAAAGCCCAACTTCCAATTCATTAATTTTCATCCGATCGACCAAGTTCAAACCCTCCCCAAAACACCTCGTTTATTTCTAAATCTTACACACGACATACGTATTTTATTTTCTTATCTCATTAACCTACTAGCCAACTATTAGTGTGTCAATTCTCACGTCCATACGTTGAGTTTTGATACGTTTTTAAAAGGCAAAGTATTCGACTCTTACACAACCCAAATCGATTTATAATATATTCAAAACTTAACCGTTTTGAATCTCGTTTGTTTCTAATCGTTCCTAATAATAAATCTGAGATGACTCTATGCTCAAATGTTAAGAATGATCATGTATGTACAAGTATTATACGATTTTGTAAATCGTATATATGGAAAATTGCATGGTCGACATCCATATGAATCACCCCAACACATTCCTTCTTTTGTGCTCTCACAAGCCTTTCTAAATCAATATATTAATGCACCTAAGAGCTAGTTACTGACATGCTAGAGTATACGAAGAGTTCTCATGGAAATTTTCTTACTAACGTGTTATATATTCAAGTAATATATAAACTACATGCATGCACTTGCTCTTATTCATTCACACACTCTTTCACTTAGTTAATTCGTCCTTCAAAATACACTTACAAGACCAGGGAATCGATTGGTATATTATTGGAAGCAAGGAAAGGAAATCGGGTTGATATTTATATATAATGTTTGGGTTATATAGTGAAACGTGATTTTCTTGTGTTCCTTTCTATCACTCTCGACTCTTGATCACCTCTAAGGTGTTAGTAAGTCTCCTCTACTCGTTTCTATTCCAATTCACACGTTAGATTATTGTCATGCACCATGTTTAATTTGTTTCGAACGTATATACTTTACATATATATTACACGTACATATTTATTTTTAGTACACGAAACGTGATTAGCCTCTATCTTGGAAGGCCTAGGAATCACGTAGCACCCATAATGCACTTTAGTTGTAACGTTACAATCATTTCACGCATACATTTCAAATTACATCCATCGTATGAAATTTATTAAAAACACTTAGTAAATATTAACAAGTTTTCAAAATATATATCGGTCCAAACATGTCACAAACTACGCGTATAACTTTGAATTTCATTTAACGATAGTACTATATAATTTCACGACGCCATAGACCACCTAGAAAACTAACATTTTTATATAAACAACTTGTGAAAATAATCACGTTTTGACATCCTACTCGATCCATTTTGAATTGACATCAACCGGATTTTCAAACCAAAAATTCATATAAAAACCTTATTTTTGTTGATTGGGCTCAACCAAAGCCCATTAAGCATTTAAAATCCGTAAGCCCACTGGGCCCATATGAAATGTTTTTAGAATCATAAAAATGACCCAAAGCCAAGCCCAAAACTTTTTCCATGCCCTCGCCTCCAAAACTCTTAACGGGCCTTAGTTTGAATCGTTCAAAGCCCATAAGCTAAAAAAGTAAGCTTTTGAATAAATAAGCAGTTAAAATAAGCTTGTTACTTACTAAATAAGCTTCGGAAATTTTTAGAAAAGTTTTACAATTATTTTTACAAATTTGGACTAACAATGTAACGCGACGACACCTAGAGGGACTAAATGTGTAAATATTGAAAAGAAAGGACTAAACCTGTAAATACAGAAATATAAGGGTAAAATGTGATAAAAATTAATATTCTAAGGTTAGTATTGATTATTGGACAAAGTAGAGGACTATAGTTGAAAAATATATAAAAAGGACTAACGGTGTAACGCAAATATCGTTAGTGTAAAAATGGTAAAAATTGGAAAAGGAGACAAAGACTAAACATAACTTATTTATCATTCTTATTTATTTTCTATTTTCGTGAATTTATTTCATATTACGTTTGAACTTTATTTTATTTATATATATATATATATATATATATATATATATATATATATATATATATATATATATATATATATATATTATTTAACGTAACGTTAATAATATATATAACGATATTTAAAAAGTTAATATTTTACTTACGATTAAAAAGGTAAAACTTTGATGGGTAATTTAAAAATCATATTTTGTCATATCATGCATATCACAAGATTTTCACTGCACATCACTTATTCGTCATAACGAATATTTAATATTCGTTATTCCTTCGTAATTACCAAATAGTATTTGGTCAGGTTCTCAAATAAATTTATTTATCAGGTTGTGTTTCGAAGCCGTTTTCATAAATTCGTCCGACTTTATTTTCTTCATTTTCAGTATCAATCAAGGTGAGTCATAGCCTCACATTTACTTATTTTCAAAACTCCGTGAGGGGGATACATGTTACAAATAGATCGCAAGTATTTTTCTGTATGCTTCCTGACTGATATATGCCTAAGTTAGCTATTGCCAAAAGACCCTTATTCATGAGCCATTAATCACTGAGGTGAACGCGAATATAATGAATAGATCTATTTAAGGTTTGACAGCCTGTCCCATTAATACTTGACGGAATGCCATTATGCATGTGGTTAGTCGTATTAGTCGTGATAATTCTATTTGAGTAAAAATAGGAACTGGCAAATCACCTATTACACGAGGGTAAATTTATCATTGATTTGATAAACACCTCCATTTTTACGGTATTTGTTAACGTTTGCGTGTCATGAGACTTAGAGCAGTATATGAACTGCAATATCAATATTTTTAAACTGATTGTATTTTCTAATACAATCTTGCTTGTGTATCAAAATGATTATTAAATTCAAACTCTATGATTTCACTCAACATTTTGTTGACTTTTAAGCATGTATCTCAGGTATTTAGCAGGGGAAGCAAGCATGGAACGGGCGGCAAAAATCTTCAAAACATGTTTTCTTTATTTCAATAATGGTTTAAAATAAATGATGTTTGATTTAGTTCAAAACCTCAAAACTTTTATAATACTCTGATAAGGACCTCTTGTATGTTGAATTTTTATAAATGAAATTATGTTTTAAAACGTCTCTTTCGAGCCGTTTTCTATCATTATGACTTCGATCCTCACCGTAACACCCTAATTACTATTCCGCTGCCGCATTTCAAATTAGGGGGTGTTACAGATTGGCATCAGGGACATAGTTATAGAGAACCAAATGTTTTCAAACATTGAACTATAACCACACTTTCAAATAAATTAAAATTACATCATGTTAATTTTTGCCCGCCGTACCTGCTTGCTACCGTACTTCGTAAGTTAATCATTAAGCTATGATATTTTGATTTTGATATGTTAAAATTTTGTATTCTTTGATGATAATAAATTCTTATTCTGTGCTATTTATGAATTGTTACAGTATTGTTTCAATATGAGTATGTTCGACTCCGACTCTGATATTTCCGTCGCGTCTGTTACTTCGCCTGTTTATCGTTCTACTTTTGTACCTGACGCTGTTTCCCAAGAAACAGAACCCTTTGAGCAAGACGAAATTGTTACAACGCCTGAAAATCTCGATGCTTTTGTTTTACCGACACCATTACCACGTCATGAATTCAATTCATATGCACCCGATCATCTACTCAATCTTTTTAGTCAAACTTACCCATATACTTTTCACCCAAGAGAACAAATTCCTGAAGAGGATATACCTATATCCAGCCGCCTTCGTATTTCTGATTCTATTCCTCCACTTTCACCATCATTACCCTATCCGCCTGGTTTTACTCCCCCAGCTCATATCAATGAAACTGGCGAGAGTGCTAGGATGGAAATTCCCTCTACCCTTTCACCTTCTGTAGTAGTGACGCGATTGGAGCATCATGAAGATCAGATAGACTCACTTCTTCAGATGATTGATTATTCATCATTCGATCATTCAGATACTATCCACAACACCTTACATAACCTTATAGCCGATAGGATAGAGTTGCAGCAGGGGTTAGCTCAGATTCATTCGGATATCTCTGAGACACGTTCTTTCACGATATCATTGCGAAGAGAGGGACAGAACCGTACTTGGGAAGCCCAGCTTGCACACCGAAGAGCTGATACATTGGAAAACCTTGTAGGAGATATGCAGATTCAACATCATGCCGAGATGCAGGAGCTCCGAACTCAGATCTTAAAGATGGGAGGACATGTGGACATACATAATCATTAGAGGCAGTTAGTATTTGTACTAGTAATAAGGCATCCAAGCCTGCCACATGTGGCAATTAATAAGCTTGTATCGTTTTGTTATAACAACTCAACTGATTAAGTTATTAATGTTATGCTGTTGGTTTTGATATTACTATATACAAATGTTAATTTATGCTTATGGTTGTTCATGTGTATTATAAATGCATCTAACATATCGGAATGATTATGACTGTTGTATCGAAATAAAAACTACATATGGTGCCCAATTATTGTTAAGACTCATAAATATTCATTTCCCTACTTCACAAGATCCTTTAAACAAAATGGTTGTTTAAAATTCTAAATGCTATATTTTTGTATTATTAAAAGAAAAATGGAGCATGCAAGTAGCGAAAACTCTACCCTGGAAGTGATCATGACCCCCACTGAGGTTCAAAGAATGATTGCTGAGGGAATATCTGCAGCTCGTGAAGCGGATCGTTTGAACAATACCAATGGTGCAAATCGTGAAGCTAATACAGTTACTCCTCGTAATTGTACTTACAAGGACTTCATGACTTGCAAGCCAACAAACTTCAAAGGAATTGAAGGAGTGACTGAAATGGCCCATTGGTTTGAGCATACCGAGACAGTCTTCAAGAGGAGTGGTTGTTCTGAGAATAGCAAAGTTACCTTTGCTACAGGGACTTTTCAAGGAGAAGCACTATCGTGGTGGAACACTACTGTGAATGCTATGGGTCCAGATGAAGCTTTCAGACTTTCGTGGAATGAGTTGAAAAATAAAATGCTTAAGAAGTATTGTCCAAGGACAGAGATAAGGAAGCTAGAGGATGAATTTCATCATCTAGTAGTAAGGTACAATGACTTGAAGACATACGACAAAAAGTTTCTGGAGTTGTCCATGCCGTGCCCAACTATAGTACCCGATGTTGAACAAGCATTGGAGAAATACGTGGAGGGACTGCCACCATCCATTGAAGGGGATGTTACCTCATCGAATCCAAAGACAGTAGAAGAAGCTATGGGGCTTGCACAGAGATTGTTAACCCGGGTGATCAAAAGAGGTTCTACCTCCGTGATTAATGAGCATAAGAGAAGTGCTGACAACCGTGGGAATAACAATAGCAACAACCGCAGCTACAACAACAGTTACAGTGGTAATCGGAGCTACAACAACAACAACAATCAAAGCAGCAACTGCAACAGAGATCAACAGCAGAACCATAGTAATCATCATCAACAACAAAATCGTCGGCAAGAAGCTACCAGAGCTTATGCAGCAGTGCCTGCAGAAAGTAAAGGTTATGCCGGAACTCTACCCCCATGTAACAAGTGCAACATGCATCATACTGGAGCATGTAAGGCTGCTTGTGGCAACTGTAGAAGAATTGGTCATATGACAAGGGACTGTCGAGCGACTGGAGCCAACACACAACCGATAGCAGTAAAGTGCCATGGTTGTGGAGAAGTTGGACATTACAGAACTCAATGTCCAAAAATTACCAATAATGTTGCCCGAGAAAGAGCGTATGTACTTGGTGATGAGAACACAACGCATAATTCTGATGTTGTTACGGGTACATTCCTATTAAATCAACAAGATGCTAAGATATTATTTGATTCAGGAGCAGATAAAAGTTTTGTGTCTACTTCGTTTGCCGCAATTCTAAATATTACTCCTGTAGAATTAGATACTATCTATGAAATAGAATTACCAGATGGAAATATTCTAAGTACCAATACCCTAATCGAAAACTGCACCTTAACCCTTCTAAATAAATCTTTCCCTATCAATCTTATGCCCATCCAATTGGGAAGTTTTGATGTCATCATTGGTATGGATTGGTTATCTAAACACCGTGCCAGAATAATTTGTGACGAGAAAGTCATTCAAATTCCATTCGACGGTGAAACCTTAATCATCCAAGGTGATAAACCTAAAACTTCTTTCAATATCATTTCGTACGCCAAGACGATGAAATACATAAGCAAAGGATGCCATGTATTTCAAATCCAAGTAACGGGAGGAGAAACAAAAGAAAAGAAGAAACAACTTGATGAAGTGCCAGTTGTAAAAGAATTTTCTGATGTATTTCCCAAAGACTTACCTGGAATACCACCAACTCGTCAAGTAGAATTCCGAATCGATTTAGTGCCTGGAGCAGCACCAGTTGCAAAAGCACCATATCAGTTAGCACCCTCCGAAATGAAAGAATTATCTGAGCAGTTAAAAGAACTATCAGATAAAGGTTTCATTCAACCAAGTTCATCCCCTTGGGGAGCACCAATCCTATTCGTCAAAAAGAAAGATGGAACGTTCCGAATGTGTATCGATTACAGAGAATTGAACAAACTCACGGTGAAGAATCGATATCCATTGCCAAGGATCGACGATCTATTTGACCAATTACAAGGATCAAGTGTTTACTCAAAAATCGATCTGAGATCAGGATATCATCAATTAAGAGTTAGGGAAGAGGACATTACCAAGACAGCTTTTCGAACACGATACGGACATTATGAATTTCAGGTGATGCCATTTGGTCTTACCAGTGCACCAGTTGTATTCATGGATTTAATGAACCGAGTATGCAAGCCATACTTGGATAAATTCGTTATTGTGTTCATTGATGATATTTTAATCTATTCGCGCAATAAAGAAGAACATGCCGAACACTTAAGGACTATTTTAGAGTTACTTAAGAAACAAAAGTTGTACGCTAAGTTTTCCAAATGTGATTTTTGGATTTCTACCGTTCAATTTTTAGGCCATATCATCAACCACAAAGGTATCCATGTAGATCCCGCGAAGATAGAAGCAATTAAAGGTTGGACGTCACCCACCTCCCCAACCGAGATTCGTCAATTCTTAGGTCTCGCTGGTTATTACCGGAGATTTATAGAAGGTTTTTCAAAGATTGCAAAACCTTTGACGGAACTAACCCAGAAGAACAAGAAGTATATCTGGGAAGAGAAGCAAGAGTCAGCATTTCAACTACTGAAACAGAAGCTTTGTGAAGCACCAATATTAGCATTACCGGAAGGCAATGCGGACTTTGTAGTGTATTGTGACGCATCTCATCATGGTTTAGGTGCGGTACTAATGCAAAGAGACAAAGTTATAGCCTATGCTTCACGACAGCTAACGAAGAATGAAGAAAACTACACCACTCATGATCTAGAATTAGGAGCATCAGTTTTTGCTCTTAAGATATGGAGACATTACCTATATGGTACAAAGTGTACAGTTTTCACCGATCACAAGAATCTACAGCATATACTATATCAGAAAGAGCTGAACATGAGACAAAGAAGGTGGTTAGAGTTACTCAATGATTACGACTGTGAAATTTGTTACCATCCAGGTAAAGCGAATGTAGTAGCCGATGCGTTGAGTAGAAAAGATAGAATTAAACCTCTTAGAGTTCGATCTCTAGGAATGACAATTCATTCGCTACTTCCAGCTCAAATCATCAAAGCTCAAGCAGAAGCTCTACAAGAAGAAAACCGGCAATATGAGAAAATTGACAGAAGGTCAAACCTGGAAGATCAGGTTGACAGAATGCCAAATAATGAAAAAGAATTTGTGAGAAGAAATGATGGAATGTTATGTTTTAAGGAAAGATATTGGATTCCTCTCTTTGGAGGTATTCGAGACCTTATCATGCATGAATCTCATAAATCCAAATATTCTATTCATCCCGGTTCCAATAAGATGTACCAAGATATGAAGAAGAATTATTGGTGGCCAAATATGAAAGCTGATATCGCCGAGTATGTTGGTAAATGTTTAACCTGCTCTAAAGTAAAGGCAGAGACTCAGAAACCATCAGGATTACTCGTGCAACCAGAAATTCCGGTCTGGAAATGGGAACGAATCACAATGGATTTTATTACCAAATTACCAAAGACTTCGACCGGATTAGACACAATCTGGGTTATCATCGATCGATTAACCAAGTCTGCACATTTTCTACCAATCAAAGAAACTGAAGAGATGGAAACACTCGCTCAGTTGTATTTTAAGGAAATTGTGATTAGACATGGGGTACCAATATCTATTATTTCTGATAGAGATAGCCGATTCACCTCAAGATTTTGGGAATCGCTACAGAAATCTCTTAGTACTAGGTTAGATATGAGCACCGCTTATCATCCGCAAACCGATGGACAAAGTGAAAGAACAATCCAAACCTTGGAAGACATGCTCCGAGCATGTGTGATTGATTTTGGAAAAGGTTGGGATAGACACTTCCCATTAGTTGAATTCTCATACAATAACAGCTACCATGCCAGTATAAAGGCTGCACCTTTGAGGCACTGTATGGAAGGAAGTGCAGATCACCAGTCTGTTGGACAGAAGTTGGTGATATGCAACTCACCGGACCAGAACTAATACATGATACTACTGAGAAGATATTCCAAATCAAGCAACGCTTACAAGCTGCTCGTGACAGACAGAAGAGTTATGCTGATGTCAGGAGAAAGCCTATGGAATTTCAAGTAGGAGACAAAGTCATGTTGAAGGTTTCGCCTTGGAAAGGAATGATTCGCTTTGGAAGATGTGGAAAGTTAAATCCGAGGTACATTGGACCTTTCAAAATTCTGGAGAGAATTGGTTCAGTTGCTTATAAGTTAGAACTTCCGGAAGAACTCAGTAGGGTACATCCTACGTTTCACGTATCACAACTCAAGAAATGTTTGTCTGACGAAACTCTCGTCATTCCACTAAAAGAGATTAGATTGGACGACAAACTAGTGTTCACAGAAAAGCCTGTGGAAATAATGGATAGAGAAGTAAAACAACTCAAACAGAATCGTATCCCCATTGTGAAAGTAAGATGGGACTCTAAGCGAGGACCGACTTACACATGGGAAAGAGAAGATAGATTCCGTGAGAAATATCCGCACTTACTTTCATAAAATGCACTTGTTAGATTTCTTAAAATCGAATTTCGGGACGGAATTCAGAATGACAAGTGGGTACTGTAAAACCCTGTAAAAATTTCTTGTAATTAAATCGTTAATAAATAAATAATCCTTCGTTATCATTTCTAATTCCCATTTTCTCGGAAAATTTTGAAATTTTTCTTATTATATTATTTTGGCGATTTTCACAAAGTAATTTAATTCACGAAATGACGGAATTAATCCTCGACATGTTTCACGAAACCTAAACTTTTCATTTAATCCTAAAACCAAATTCCTAATCCTAATTATATTTAGTAAATATAATTAAAAATCCCTAATCATCCTAATTAATCAAACGGACCCTTAATTATTTCGGCCCACATCTCAGTCTACTATTCATAAGCCCACGAAACAAAGCCCAACTTCCAATTCATTAATTTTCATCCGATCGACCAAGTTCAAACCCTCCTCAAAACACCTCATTTATTTCTAAATCTTACACACGACATACGTATTTTATTTTCTCATCTCATTAACCTACTAGCCAACTATTAGTGTGTCAATTCTCACGTCCATACGTTGAGTTTTGATACGTTTTTAAAAGGCAAAGTATTCGACTCTTACACAACCCAAATCGATTTATAATATATTCAAAACTTAACCGTTTTGAATCTCGTTTGTTTCTAATCATTCCTAATAATAAATCTGAGATGATTCTATGCTCAAATGTTAAGAATGATCATGTATGTACAAGTATTATACGATTTTGTAAATCGTATATATGGAAAATTGCATGGTCGACATCCATATGAATCACCCCAACACATTCCTTCTTTTGTGCTCTCACAAGCCTTTCTAAATCAATATATTAATGCACCTAAGAGCTAGTTACTGACATGCTAGAGTATACGAAGAGTTCTCATGGAAATTTTCTTACTAACGTGTTATATATTCAAGTAATATATAAACTACATGCATGCACTTGCTCTTATTCATTCACACACTCTTTCACTTAGTTAATTCATCCTTCAAAATACACTTACAAGACCAGGGAATCGATTGGTATATTATTGGAAGCAAGGAAAGGAAATCGGGTTGATATTTATATATAACGTTTGGGTTATATAGTGAAACGTGATTTTCTTGTGTTCCTTTCTATCACTCTCGAGTCTTGATCACCTCTAAGGTGTTTGTAAGTCTCCTCTACTCGTTTCTATTCCAATTCACACGTTAGATTATTGTCATGCATCATGTTTAATTTGTTTCGAACGTATATACTTTACATATATATTACACATACATATTTATTTTTAGTACACGAAACGTGATTAGCCTCTATCTTGGAAGGCCTAGGAATCACGTAGCACCCATAATGCACTTTAGTTGTAACGTTACAATCATTTCACGCATACATTTCAAATTACATCCATCGTATGAAATTTATTAAAAACACTTAGTAAATATTAACAAGTTTTCAAAATATATACCGGTCCAAACATGTCACAAACTACGCGTATAACTTTGAATTTCATTTAACGATAGTACTATATTATTTCACGACGCCATAGACCACCTAGAAAACTAACATTTACATATAAACAACTAGTGAAAATAATCACGTTTTGACATCCTACTCGATCCATTTTGAATTGACATCAACCGGATTTTCAAACCAAAAATTCATATAAAAACCTTATTTTTGTCGATTAGGCTCAACGAAATCCCATTAAGCATTTAAAATCCGTAAGCCCACTGGGCCCATATGAAATGTTTTTAGAATCATAAAAATGACCGAAAGCCAAGCCCAAAACTTTTTCCATGCCCTCGCCTCCAAAACTCTTAACGGGCCTTAGTTTGAATCGTTCAAAGCCCATAAGCTAAAAAAATAAGCTTTTGAATAAATAAGCAGTTAAAATAAGCTTGTTACTTACTAAATAAGCTTCGGAAATTTTTAGAAAAGTTTTACAATTATTTTTACAAATTTGGACTAAAAATGTAACGCGACGACACCTAGAGGGACTAAATGTGTAAATATTGAAAAGAAAGGACTAAACCTGTAAATACATAAACATAAGGGTAAAATGTGATAAAAATTAATATTCTAAGGTTAGTATTGATTATTGGACAAAGTAGAGAACTATAGTTGAAAAATATATAAAAAGGACTAACGGTGTAACGCAAATATCGTTAGTGTAAAAATGGTAAAAATTGGAAAAGGAGACAAAGACTAAACATAACTTATTTATCATTCTTATTTATTTTCTATTTTCGTGAATTTATTTCATATTACGTTTGAACTTTATTTTATATATATATATATATATATATATATATATATATATATATATATATATATATATATATATATATATATATATATATTATTTAACGTAACGTTAATAATATATATAACGATATTTAAAAAGTTAATATTTTACTTACGATTAAAATGGTAAAACTTCGATGGGTAATTTAAAAATCATATTTTGTCATATCATGCATATCACAAGATTTTCACTGCACATCACTTATTCGTCATAACGAATATTTAATATTCGTTATTCCTTCGTAATTACCAAATAGTATTTGGTCAGGTTCTCAAATAAATTTATTTATCAGGTTGTGTTTCGAAGCCGTTTTCATAAATTCGTCCGACTTTATTTTCTTCATTTTCAGTATCAATCAAGGTGAGTCATAGCCTCACATTTACTTATTTTAAAAACTCCGTGAGAGGGATACATGTTACAAATAGATTGCAAGTATTTTTCTGTATGCTTCCTGACTGATATATGCCTAAGTTAGTTATTGCCAAAAGACCCTTATTCATGAGCCATTAATCACTGAGGTGAACGCGAATATAATGAATAGATCTATTTAAAGTTTGACAGCCTGTCCCATTAATACTTGACGGAATGCCATTATGCATGTGGTTAGTCGTATTAGTCGTGATAATTATATTTGAGTAAAAATAGGAACTGGCAAATCACCTATTACACGAGGGCAAATTTATCATTGATTTGATAAACACCTCCGTTTTTACGGTATTTGTTAACGTTTGCGTGTCATGAGACTTAGAGCAATATATGAACTGCAATATCAATATTTTTAAACTGATTGTATTTTCTAATTCAATCTTGCTTGTGTATCAAAATGATTATTAAATTCAAACTCTATGATTTCACTCAACATTTTGTTGACTTTTAAGCATGTATCTCAGGTATTTAGCAGGGGAAGTAAGCATGGAACGGGCGGTAAAAATCTTCAAAACATGTTTTCTTTATTTCAATAATGGTGTAAAATAAATGATGTTTGATTTAGTTCAAAACATCAAGACTTTTATAATACTCTGATAAGGACCTCTTGTATGTTGAATTTTTATAAATGAAATTATGTTTTAAAACGTCTCTTTCGAGCCGTTTTCTATCATTATGACTTTGATCCTCACCGTAACACCCTAATTACTATTCCGCTGCCGCATTTCAAATTAGGGGGTGTTACACGCTTGCTATGGCTAAAGTTTCACTCCTAAATGTTGTAAAAAAATTTAAATTTGGCGCTAAAATTGCACTAACAAATATTTCTCATAGTTTTATTACACATCTACTATCAAACAAACAAACTCAAGCGAAAGTGTATCTGTAAGGTATCATCATTTTACCCTCTCCTTACACTTAAGATGAACATTGTCCCCAATGTTCAAGTAAAGAATGTAAAAGTGAAATAAGTAAAAAGAATGAAATCAAATACTCCCCTGATTTGCTTGGTATGGATAATACGGTGACCAGGTTAAATCTTCCTCTAAGAAAATGAACAATCAAAGCTTCTCTTCCAGAATATAAATCATCTTCTTGTGGAATGAAGTTTGCAGATTTCCTGGAGATTATAAAACTTAATAATTCAACAAAAACTTTAAGACTCCGTTAGAAAAACAAAACTGGTAAAATTTCCAGATTTTTACACGTGACGCCGTCAAGAGTAATCTCGTGACGCCGTCAGAAGTGATCTGCAGAAATTCTTATGTTAAGTTTCTGGAAAATTTCTGGAAAAACTTGGTCCTACTTCCTGGAAAATCCTGCAAAACTTCATTATGACTCAATACAAGCATTTGACTCTAACAAATACGAATATACATGTTCACTTAATATTGTGGAGAATCATAATCAGTTTGTTTCTTAAAAACATATTTGGGGTTTCCCCTTACACTTATCTTTTGCAAAAATACTTTTAGGTGGAGTTAAGACTAGGCCAAAACAACAAATAAAGTATTTCCACTATTTAGCTTAGAAACATGATCTACCAACAATAAAAATAAGACATGCATACGGAAGCAAATAACAATCAAACAAAATAAAAATCACACAAAGCATGGGTTGCCTCCCAAGAAGCGCTTTTCTTTATTTACGAGTCTTGTAGCTAGACTCAAGGTCATGGGTTACTACGTGACCTCATCGTTGGGTTCACTCTCTAGGTCGTCTTCTAAACCAGTTTTGTACTCCGGACCTAGTTGCAAGCATTCTTTGTAGAAACCAAGCATCCTATTCTTTACATACTCTACTCCTCTACGTCTATCCTCATCATTCCTATAATAAGCCGCTTGCTTGTGTTCCTTTTCTAAATTAGAGAGAAGGCGGTGTTGCTCAATTTTGTAAGGCATTTGGTAGGCAATCTCATCATTCTCTTCCTTGAATCTAACTATCCCTAAAGTCGGATCATAACTCATCCTAGTGGCCTCAACAAATGGTTTTCCGAATATTATTTAGCTTAGGCAATCATTTATCACCGGACGAGTGTCTTCCACTATCATAAAATCGATCTCATAAGTGAAATTGCCTATAATCACATGCAATCCCTTCACTCTTCCTACAAAATTACTTATCAGATTCTTATTGGGCATCATCCTAAAATCGAGTTGTTTCTTCATCACCCAATTGTAATAAGTCCTAGTCATGATGTTAACAGGAGATCTAGGATCGATGTAAGCTTTTCATATATGCATGTGCCCGATATTGCATGGTATGTTAATGTTAGAGGGGTCTCCCATTTTGATAAGGGGAGTGCCAAGGATATATGGTCTCTCGGGACTATCGAATAAATCCTTATGGTATTCCCGTTCTTCCTTGATAGGCAACTTATCAAAGTGTTTTTCTATAGTCTCTACCTCCTCTAATTCCTTTCCCTTATTAACCTCAACTTCACTACTTTCATCCCTAGTCTCGGTTTCTACTCCAACTTCATCCTTGTCACTTTCTTCTATCTCCTTATCTATTGGCTTAATGGTGACAACATTGACAAAGTGGACATGCTTAGATGATGAGGGGTCCTTAATTTGGATTCCATTATCGGTGTCCCTAGTGTCCTTCCTAGGTGTAGTTAACGCTTGGTTGTTGAGGGCTTTCAACAAGTTGTCTATCTTGTTGGTCATCTCCGTTTATTGTTGGTTGAATTCGGTTTCAAACCTAGCTATGCGAGCTTCTTGAGATGCCATGAATTTAGACATCAATCCTTCAAGATTGTTGGTACTACCATAGTTGTTAGAAGGATTGTTGTTGAAAGTACGGTTGGAGGGTGGACCGTTTGGTTGGTAACGATTAGGCGGATTGGAAGAATTGGGTTGATTTTGTTTCCACCTAAGGTTTGGGTGATTTTTCCAAGAGGGGTTGTATGAATCACCGTAAGGGTTTGGCTCGGGTTTGAAAGTGTACCACTTATCTCCCGCTTCGTCGATACGCGTGGATGCGTAGTCCGCAAAAGCTGTTCCGGGGAGTTCCACACAATCACGAGTGTCATGGGGACCACTACATAATTCGCATGAAGAAGTGATTTTGTTCACTTGGCTTGAAGGCTTGGGAGCTTCGTAAGATTTCATGAGAAACTTGACTTGGTCCTCAAGTTCCATGATCCTACGGTCGGGAGTGCTAGATTTGTTCGAAGGCAAAGATATTTCCTTGACCGTTTTGTTCAAATCACGGGGATCATTCCAACTTTCGTTGTCATAGAGAGCAAGATCTTCTATGAGTTTCCATGATTGTTCCGCACTTAGATCACGCAGCTTACCACCGGCCGATTGGTCAATGGCTCACCTCGTGGAGAGATTGATATGGTCATAAATGATTTGGACTTGGAGCCAAAGATCTATGCCATGATGAGGGACTTTTTGGAGTAAGTCCTTGAAACGAGTCCATGCTTCATAAAGAGATTCATTTTGACGTTGTTGGAACATCAAGATGTCATTTCTAAGCTTAGTAGTTCTCCCCGGTGGGAAAAATTGAGCAAGGAAATGAGTGGTGAGATCATCCCATGTGGTGATGGATCCCGCGGGTAAACGCTCAAGCCATTGACTAGCTTGATCCCGTAGAGAGAAATGGAATAGGCGTAATCGGGTTGTCTCTCTAGTTTCAACATCTAGGTCTATAGAGTCTACGATTTTTAGGAAGTCCTTAAGATGTTGGTTTGGATCTTCGGAACGAAGTCCATGGAATGCACATCCGCTTTTCACCAACCGGATGGTGTCGGATCGCAAAAGGGTCACATTGGCTCCGGTGAGCTCAATGGTGTTTCGGTAGCCTTGGTGGCTAGGTCGGGAATACTCTCCTAAGGTTCGGGGCCTAAGAGGTTCTGGTGGTGGGTTTTGTTGTGGTGGGATGACTGGTTCAAAGATGTTCCCATCCTCCATGATGTCGGGTGGTGAAAAGTTACGAACAAAAACACAAAGAAATAAGATAGACTAAAGAAAGCCTAAAAAATAAAAATAAAATCTTACTAGAAAGGAATCTAGCAAGTAGACCTAATAAAAAGAGATTCTAACCTAGACAATAACTATTCCCCGGGCTGCGGCGCCAAAAACTTGATACGTGGGAATCGCACCAGGCTTTACCTCTCAAGGGATCTTGAGAAGCTTACAA
Organism: Artemisia argyi; assembly: GCA_030686995.1. NCBI lineage: Eukaryota > Viridiplantae > Streptophyta > Magnoliopsida > Asterales > Asteraceae > Artemisia > Artemisia argyi. The sequence goes on along the minus strand of JARVZY010002711.1, from coordinate 6,443 downwards.
CCCCCACCAGGCAGTGTACATGATTGTTGTAGTATAGTATATTGACAAGTACCGGGGGATTGATCGTTCAGCTAGGAATAGTGTCGCTAGGATTAGAAAACCTAATTACTAGTACTAGAGATGAAGGATGATTATTTTTGTAAGATTTGGGCGGAATTAGTTGCTAGTCAACTAACCCAATACTAAAGATGCAATCAAAATAAAATACTAGAAATCAAAATAAACTAAATTAAACTAAGGTTGTGAGCAATAAGTGGAGAAATGTGTTTACTTAGATTTCACTACTCCCTAGATATCTTTTACACGTTAATTACTTGTTATAGTTGCGTGAATGACGGATTGTATTCCTTAATACCATTCATGGGGTGGCGCACTTAACTCCCGAATCCTATGAGTGCCTACTTCACTCCTATGTCGAGCCGGCTAAGAAGCTCCTAACATGGGATCATTAGAATTTACTCATGCATTAAATGCAACCAATAAAACCTAGTGCACATCAGTTCATGTTTCCTAAGACGTTCAAGCATGTTACCATTTGGAGATCTGCCAGTTTTCTTAAGTCTAACATCGAAATCATTCATCCAATACAACCATAAACAAGTAATCAACACCTAGGTTTCATTAGATCTAAGCAAACACAAGATAAATCTAGCCTAGCATGGTGGAATTAAGACAAGCACAAGATATAGAAAACCAACACATAGACATATTGATTGAATTAGAAGAACACTTATCTCAATTACACATGTAAGGGTTCAAGGGCTGAAAACCCTTGAAAAACCTGTAAAAATCGTATATGGTTCGGCCTTAGGGTTTCTCCAAACTTGTTCCTCTCTAATGAATGAAAATTAGAAAACTATATATAGGAAATTGAGGCTGACGGCGTCAAGACCAAATAGGTGACGCCGTCATCTCACCGCCAAAAGAATTCTCGGACTGCCTTGATCTACATCTGACGCCGTCATGTATTAACTTTTTCCAGGCCGTCACGTATTTTACTCTTGACGCTCTTCCTTGTGACGCCTTCATTTCTGTACTGGGCCGTCATGAAAATTACTCTTGACGCCGTCACCTACTGTTCCCAGCTTGGAAAATTAAGTCTTTGGCGTTTTCTTCACTTTTATGCTCCAAAAATGTCCGAATTGCTTCCTTTTCCAGATTTCTCTCCCAAAGTACCTAAAATCACAAAAGGAACGATTTAGGGCAATATTTGATCAAATAAATTCAATTCCAAGCTTAAATGACCCCCTAAAAGTGGTTCATTTTTCGTCTCATCAGTATGCATGCTTTATTTTTATTGTTGGTAGATCTTGTTTCTAAACTAAATAGTGGAAATACTTTATTTTGTTGTTTTGGTTTAGTCTTAACTTCATCCAAAGGTATTTTTGCAAAAGATAAGTGTAAGGGGAAACCCGAAATATGTTTTTAAGAAACAAACCGATCATGATTCTCCACAATATGAAGTGAACATGTATATTCGTATTTGTTAGAGTCAAATGCTTGTATCGAGTCATAATGAAGTTTTGCAGTATTTTCTAGGAAGTAGAACCAAGTTTTTCCAGAAATTTTTCGGAAATTTAACGTAAGAATTTCTGCAGGTCACTTCTGACGGCGTCACGAGTTTACTCTTGACTGCGTCACGTGTAAAAATCTGGAAATTTTACTGGTTTTGTTTTTCTAACGGAGTCTTAAAGTTTTTGTTGAATTATTAGTTTTATAATCTCCAGGAAATCTGCAAACATCATTCCACAAGCATTATATCTTATTTTGTTTTCTAGGATTTAGTAACATATGTAGATTGCCGCTGATTTTATGCGAGGTTGCCTTGTCTGTTTTCTCAGGATTTACAGGTTATGTATGACAAGAAGATGATTATTATTCTGGAAGGGAAGCTTTGATTGTTCATTTTCTTGGAGGAAGATTTAACCTGACCACCTTATTATCCATACCGAGCGAATCAGGGGAGTATTTGATTTCATTCTTTTTACTTATTTCACTTTTACATTCTTTACTTGAACATTGGGGACAATGTTCATCTTAAGTGTAAGGGGCGAGTAAAATGATGATACCTTATAGTATAAACTTTCGCTTGAGTTTGTTTGTTTGATGGTAGATGTGTAATAAAACTATGAGAAATACTTGTTAGTGTAATTTTAGCGCCAAATTTAAAATTTTTTACAACATTTAGGAGTGAAACTTTAGCCATAGCAAGCGTCTCATGGATAGGAGATTGTATGACTAGCACAAAACAGTACTATTCAGAAAAATTTTCCACCCAAATATGTGAGGTTCGCCTTTAGATTTGATAGGAAAAGCATTTACTATTAGTGCTTATGAGTGTACCGGTAGCATTTAGATTCTAGAACTTGCGTTAGTGATGCATCCCAAGACCGCTAGTGAGACTACATTCGTGTAGTAGGATTTACTACACGATAAGAGGCATTCGGATCACCCTTGTGTTAAACCCGTATCATGATTACTTGACCATTTAAGTCATATTACTTGGCTAGTTAAATCAACTAATTTTTCCCACACCCTTAGCGTTGTACTCATTTTTAGTACACGAAACCCCTAGTACACCCCTCCGAGCCTATCTTTTCGTTTCTAACTTTAAGCATCTTACTTAAAGGAAGAATTTGTTACACCCCACTTAAATGTACAACCAAATCGCCTTAGCCTTCCGTGTATGCACTCATCTTTAGTGCATTATTGTTATGTGTTAAACCCTAAGTTAATTATCTAATTGATTACATGGTTGCTAAGTCGAGTCATATCCTTGTACATATTGTTTTGGGACGATTGGGACTCATGGGTAAAGTACTTATTTTATGGAGTAATGGAGAAGAACATCATATATTACCCCCGTATGTGCGTTAATTTTAAAAGTACTCCAAGTGTTTTGATTTTCTTAATTCGAGTCATTAAATTAGTTTATTGTAAAGTATGTAAAAATTCAAGTGTAAGGGGAATGTTCATTCCCTATGAAGTATTATTGTAAAGTATGTAAAAATTCATATTGTTTTGGGACGATTGGGACTCATGGGTAAAGTACTACCATCCATTTTCATTCTATGCTCATTTTATGTTGTTGTTATTTTTCATTTATTAGCTTAAGTCGAGTCTAGTCTTGGCTTAGCAACGCCATATTGTACATGTAATTAACCAAGATTGTTAACTCGCCACCAGTAAAGACTACCTATATCCAACAAAACCGTGTATTTCATATCCCTACACCTAACGTCACAACCCTTTAAAAGACCTCTTTGATAGTTTATCCTAGGTGCTTACGCCATGTGGTGGAGGTTTGATCCTTTCCCAAGCCTATGGTAATCTATTTTGCTATGACAAGTAGTGAGAGATGTTTTCCATTTCCATATTGTGATATATACTTTATTACACCCGAGAGATGTGAGTATCTAAACACTATTTGTGAGGTGCTAGTGTATGACCTCCGTGCTTGTCTTTGGTCTTTAGTGGAACGATTATTAGTTGTAATTACTTTTATATTAGTGTTAAATGACCCCTAACTTGTATTTTGATTAGAATAAAAGCGCATGTGCTTGAGGACAAGCAAATCTCAAGTGTAATGGTATATGATGAGGCGAAAAATGAACCACTTTTAGGGGGTCATTTAAGCCCAGAATTGAATTTATTTGATCAAATATTGCCCTAAATCGTTCCTTTTGTGATTTTAGGTACTTTGGGTGTGAAATCTGGAAAAGGAAGCAATTAGGACATTTTTGGAGCATAAAAGTGAAGAAAACGCCAAAGACTTAATTTTCCATGCTGAGAACAGTGTATGATGGCGTCAAGAGGAAATTCATGACGGCGTCAAGAGTAAAATCCATGACGACCCAGAAGAAACGTGAAGGCGTCACAAGAAGGGCGTCAAGAGTTTATTTTGTGACGGCCTGCATAAGGAGATTACATCACGGCGTCAGACCCAGATCTAGGCAGTCCGAGGAACTATTTGGCGGCGAGATGACGGCGTCAGACATTTGTTCTTGACGCTGTCACCTTCTAAAATCTATATATAGTTTTCTATTTTTCATTCATTGTAAGGAACTTGTGTGGAGAAACCCTAGGGCCGAACTTTGTGAACCCTAGCTCGTATTTTATAGTAAATTCAAGGGTTTTCACCCCTTGAATCCTTTCATGTGCTATTAAGATAAGTATTCTCTTAATTTAATCAATATGTCTATGTGCTAGTTGTCTATATCTCGTGCTTGTCTTGATTTCAACATGCTAGGCTAGATTTATCTTGTGTTTGGTTAGATCTAATGAAACCTAGATGTTAAGTATGTGTTGATTACTTGTTTATTGTTGTATTGGATGAATGATTTCAATGTTAGGCTTAAGAAAACTGGCAAATCTCCATTGTGTAACATGCTTGAACATCTTAGGAAACATGAACCGATGTGTACTAGGTTTTATTGGTTGTATTTAATGCATGAGTAAATTCTAATGATCCCATGTTAGGAGCTTCTTAGCCGGCTCGACATAGGAGTGAAGTAGGCACTCATAGGATTGGGGAAGTAAGTACGCCACCCCATGAATGGTATTAAGGAATACAATCCGTCATTCACGCAACTATAACAAGTAATTAACATGTAAAAGATATCTAGGGAGTAGTGAAATCTAAGTAAACACAATTCTCCCATATATTGCTCACACCTCTAGTTAATTTAGTTTTATTTTCATTTTTAGTATTTTATTTTGATTGCATCTTAGTAATTGGGTTAGTTGACTAGCAACTAATTCCGCCCAACTCCTTCAAAACCGAGATTTTTAATTGCTTTCATAAAAATATAAAAATACAAAAAGAATCATCCCTCATCTCTAGACCTAGTTTTTAGGTTTTCTAATCCTAGCGACACTATTCCTAGCTGAACGATCAATCCCCCGGTACTTGTCATTATACTATACTACATCGATTAGGTACACTGCCTGGTGGGGGTTGTAAGCTTCTCAAGATCCCTTGAGAGGTAAAGCCTGGTGCAAACCCCACGCATCAAGTTGAATAAGAAAGACTCCAAAAAAATCAATCTAAACACTTATTTTTTGTAACAACCGTGGTTTTAGCAAGTCAGTTTGACTGATAGTCTTAACTCGGTTGACGTTTGTTTGGTGTGTCTTAGGTAATTGAAGTGTTATATGTGTGATATAGGTGAGTTTTAGCACTAAATCCCTTTGCGTAAATGATTTTTATTGTGATTTGGAAAGTTTGAAATTTGGAAAAGTTCATTTTGATCACCTTTGTGGTGTAGAAATGACTTGTGTAGTTTTGGTGTTTTTGTGTTTTTGCGTAACGAGGCTTCGTTCAAGTAATTGAGCGTTAGTAAGTTACGTGGGATTTGTTTTTATGAGTTATATTTCAAAAAGAGTGTGAAATTCTATTTTTGGAAACTTTATTTTGAAAATGATTATTTTCCGGTTTTCGTAAAAACTGAGGTTTATCGCGTAAGACGCTAGGATTAGTTACGGGTGTTCATAAAATATGAAAAGTATGAGGTTTTGAGTGTAATAAATTAATTTAATAATATATATATATATATATATATATATATATATATATATATATATATATATATATATATATATATATATATATAAAGGTATATAAAAATCGGTTGGGAAAAAAAGGGAAAAAGGAAACCCAATTGTAACCCAATTACAACTCTAAGTTAGCTAATTATCCACTAAATAATTATAAATACAAAATCAAAGTTCCCAAAACCCTTTTTCCCGCATATTGAAGGTTTTATAGTTTTCAAGCAATAATCAAGAATCAAGGTAAAATCTTTAAACCCTATATTCAATTAATTGATTAATTAATCTAATTCATGTAATATTAAGTATGGTGGATTAGGGTTTGTGTTAACTTCTATAAATTAATGTTATTAAACATGTTGGGATCAATTAATGATAATAGTGTGATGATTGGTTCTTGAGTTAGGGTTTGGACAGATTTGTAAGGCTGTAAAGATGTGAGTGTAAATAACAGATGGTGATGAGTTAGGTCACGAATTTTAAGTCTAAATTGAAGTATAATGAAAGAGATTTCCAAAAAGTCCAGCCACGATCGATGTTAAGGTCGGGAAGTCGGTCTTTTGATTTTTCTTTGTTAAGGTGTCAAAACTGTCAAACCGGGACAGATTTTGGGTAAAAGTTTGAGGGTGTCATGTGGTTGTAAAAGTGGTATTTTGACTTGGCCTTCTGGAATAGTTAATTTTTAGGTTATATTAGACTACTACGAAGAGGATTCGCGATAAAAACTTGTGGAAGTAATTATTAAAAATCAAAACTTTTTGGTGTGCGTTTAGATCCGAATTTGAGTAGTTGACAAGTTTGAATTTCTTATGAGTACTTGTGTGTGTTATTGGTCCATGGTCTTCTGGGATTAGCTTCTATTCTTATGAGAGACCATGGTAAATTTTTGGTGT
>JARVZY010002710.1:0-60511 GCA_030686995.1 Artemisia argyi | reverse complement strand
AGCTCACGGACTCAACACAACACTCACAAACCCATCCGCCCTTGGGTCTTGTTTCAATTGTATCATGCAAAATTAAGTGTTTTAACATGTTTCCTTTCATGTAGTTTAATTAAAGCTAACAGCTTTTCCAGCTTATTTCTAGCTTATTATTGTATTTCACCACCAATTTTTATATTTTTCTCAAATCAATTTTAGTTTGTAGAATTTATAAAAAAAAAGGTTTCAGATTTTTAGAAGCTATGGTTTAATTATTAGAATTTAATTAGTGATAATTACTCTTTAATTTGTAATAAATAGAGTTTTTATTTGAAAAAATTAATGTTTCTTTTTTCTAAAAATTACTTTTGTCTTTTAGCACGTAAGGAAATTTATTAGAAACCCGTAGAGACGTTTAGAACTTAAAATTTGCGTTTTATTTTGCGCTCTTCGCGTACTTTTTAATAAACGTCACGTTTTCAATTTAGTTAACGTTTTAGGATTCCCGATACCTAATTATGTTTTCCCCGTAGTTTTTAGGAATTTCTTAGATTATTAGTTGCCTTAGGTTTATTTTACTTTTACATTCGTTCGTTAATTTTCAATTTCGTTAATTTAACGCGTCGCAAAACCAAATAACATTTCCAATCATACAAGATTTTAATCCCAATCTCATTCGAAGCTTTCCATTCACACCTCGTTGGGGTACCGACCCGGGAAATCACTTCCCGGACTCACAATTTGAATATCACTTTCACAAGTTTTGCGAGGTAATCGTTTTCCTAAACGGTTTACTCGTATCACTTCACGTTTATTTGTCTCACGACGAATTAAACTTCACGTTTGTTGATATTTTGATATAAATTATTGTTTACACACCAAAACACAACGAACCAAATGGCGCCGCTGCCGGGGAAGGCTGTGTGTCGAAAGTCTCGATAAGGTTTAGACAATTAGTCTTGTAGAACCTTCGCAAGAAGTTACGCTTTTTATAAAACGTATAAAAAAAAAACCAAAAATATTTATTTTTCTTTTGTTTCTAGTATATGTATTATATCTATAAAAGTTAAAGAAAAATACAAAAAGATTTTCCCATTTCTTTGTTTAATAAGAACAACATTAAAATCTTACCACCAGCAAACCAAGGCAGAACACCTACCAACTGGGGGTGTGACGCATAATAAGTTCCCAAACAAAAGATCAAAACTTGCCTTTGTATCACTTGCGTTTTGGAAAACTTTTAAACGAAAAACACACTTTAAGAGGAGTCGAAACGGTATGTGGCGATCCAATGAACTTCGCCCAGTGAGAGATCCATTCTTCTCTCCCGCTCCTTTGTGAGTTTTTCTTTAGAAGTTAACCTTGCGCGTTTGTGATTATTGATTTAAGTTCCCCTGTCTTTATGAGTTGGTCTTGTTTTAATTGTTGTGCTTTTCAAAAAAACCCAAAAAATAATCTTCGTCTCCTACTGTTTAATTCTTCCTTCTCATCCCTCGTTAATGTTTAATTCTTATGTCATCACTCGAACTATCACTGTTTTTCATTGTAAAAGTCCGGTGGATGACGATCTTCGTTGTTACAAGTGTGGGTGTGAGTGCGTGTGGAAGTAATATTAGAGACGGATTTTGTAAATGGTGCAAAGCAAATCCGAATGCTTTCAATGATTCTCAAAAATTCTTCCGACTTCCCCTTCACATCCCGAAATACGTACTATGAATGGTGTGTAAGGTTTTCTCCGCCATAAGGGAGCTTGTTGACATAGTGAAGAAAACTCTCGAGTAGGTGACTCGAGGAGTGGAGTAGGGCAAGGAAGGTGTCCTTGTAGCCGAACCACTATAAATCCTTTGTCTCGCGGTTAGATTTTTCCATACCTTACTTATTATCTTGCTTATATCGTTATTACTTTTGTAGACGTAGACGTATATATATACGTTGCTCATATAGTGCTAGTATTGATTCTTACTTAAAGATCAAACGAAAGTTTTATTCACAAAATAAAGTTTTTACAACCAAACTAAAAAGGCTACATACATATAATTGATCATTTCGATCAAGTATAGTTTTCATACACAATACAACTAAGGATTATAAAATAAACGATTACGTACTTATCTCTCGTATATAGCTACAATTGTTTATATTATGCATGTGTTGATTTCAGCATACTTAGCATACATTATTATTATTGTTTAATACTCAGACATACTTGTTCATATTGTTCAAGATTTGAGTTCACATAAGATTGAATCAAAGTTTTAAAAGCAAACAAGGTTTTAAAACTAAACTAAGTTTTCAAAATAAAATTAAAAAGACGTAAAACTATTCAACCCCCCTTTCTAGTTTTCCACCAATTGGTACCAGAGCCAGGTCTAGCAAGATTTTTAAAATATATTGTATTTTTAAAACTTGTAACGATCTATGGAATCTGAAAAATATTTAGAAAGGCAATCTATGCAAAAAACCACCACTATTTGAAAGTGATGGATTTTTATATTGGAAAAATCGATTCGAAACTTATGTAAAATCAAAGGATCTAGCATCTTTGGCATGTTATTACTAATGGTGATTTTTTACCTACTCAAAATAATCCCGAAACAAATAAAGATGAAATAGTACCTTTTGAAAAACAAAATGATGATTTAAAAAGAAGACTTTCTAAAAACAATGAAGCAAAAATGGTTATTTACAATGCGTTACCACGTAAAGAATACGAAAGGATCTTTATGTGTGAAACCGCAAAAGAAATTTGGAATTCTTTACTAATAACTCACCAAGGTAATAGTCAAGTCAAGGATAACAAAATAGATCTACTTATGCAACAATATGAGCAATTTATGATTCCGGAAGAGGAATCAATTGATAATGCTTTTGCTAGGTTTAACACAATTATCACAAGTCTAAAAGCACTTGATGAGAATTTTTCTAGTAAAAATTTTGTCAGGAAATTTCTTAGGGCTCTTCATCCAAAATGGCGAGCTAAAGTCACGGCTATTGAAGAATCAAAGAATTTGTCAACTCTACAACTTGACGAATTGATCGGTAACTTAAAGGTCTACGAAGAAATAATAAAGAAAGACTCCGAGATGGTCAAAGGAAAAAGGGAGCAAAGCAAATCAATTGCGTTGAAAGCTAAAAAGGACTCTAGTGACGAAGAATGCTCAACCTCCAAAAGTGACGATGAAGAGTATGCTATGGCAGTACGAGACTTCAAGAAATTCTTCAAAAGACGAGGAAGATACATTAGGCAACCATATAATGAAAGGAAGTGTTTTAAATGTGGCAATCCAAATCATCTCATCGGAAAGTGTCCAATGATGTCAAGAGATCAAAATCAAAAGGCGTTTATTGGAGGTGCTTGGAGTGATAGCGATGAGGACAAGAAAGAAACCACAAATGAAGAAAAGTGTCTTATGGCTAAGACATCAAGCGAGGTACGTTCCGAAACCAAATACTTTAGTGACGAAAATTTATCATTAGATGAAAAAGACCTAGATAGTGAATATAATAGATTATGCAAATTAGGTCAAAAGGTTATAGCTAAAAATAAGTCACTAAAACATATTAATAATCAATTAGAAAATGAAGTACTCGAATTAAAAATTAAACTACAACATTTGGAAAAAGAAAAAGAAGTTTTTGTAAAATGTAAAACTTGCTTAGAGGTTAAAAATGAAAACGAAAAACTTAAAGATGAAATTTTCAAACTTGACAGGTTTAAAAATAGTAATAACCCACTTAAGAAAATACTAAGTGCTCAAGAAACTTCGGGAGATAAAACCGGTCTAGGATTAACTTCAACTAATGTTTCAACTAGTGAAAATAAAAGTATAAAGTTTGAATGTGAATCTAGTAAACAAAAATCATTAGAATCAAATCCTAAGTATATACTTACAAAAGATAGAAAAATACCCATTGCGAATGATGAAAAAATAAAAACTTTTTATAAACCATCCTTAAAGACCGAAGTAGGATCCTCTAAACCTAAATTTAGATCTAAAACTCCACCACCAAGAAAACCTAAAAATCATCATCCAAGATCTAAAACATCTCAACCTAGAAGAAATCTAAATAGACAATATTACAATAACACTAGAAATCAAATGTGGAATTATCAACCAAGTTACAATCCTTGGGAAATATTACCACCATACATGCATCCTTGCCAAATGTTAAATATGTTTGGACCAATGAGACAATGGGGACCAAGTGGCTAAATTGTCAATCTTGGAAGAAGTTGGAATATCATCTACAAATTACTTCTATAAGTCAACATGGTCACTTGAAGTGCTTGAAGATACTCCATTGAAGACTAAAAGGTACGCGTTTCTTTTAAGTTCATCACTATAATTTGCATGCTTAGATAAATGATTAGTTAGATTAATGCTTAGTACTTAATTGATTATATTCTTATAACCTAGAAACATCATTAGTTGACTTTCCTAGGAATAAGATAAAATTGTTCATTGCCGAACAAAATAGAAAATGGAAATCTTCTATATCCACTATTAGGAAACTCATGGTGATGAAGTGAAATGAGTTAAGTGGATCAATCGCTAATATAGAAGTAGGATTAGATCTCTCGCGTAAGAAAACTATGGATGAAACAAGCTCTCGTAGACTATGGCATTAAGTCAGATAAGCGTGCAAAAACAAAGGAACTATAGATGTTAGGTTATACCCCATTCAACACTCTCGCATCTAACATATAAATTATCGTTTTCATTTCCTTTAGGATCATAGGATATGTAGAAACGATAGCATGAGATAATAATAGGATTAACCAATCCTCTTGAGCATGAGATCTTTAATAAACATTTTTTTAAATATTTGATTTATGATATTTGTTGTCAAATATCTAATATCTCTAAAAATATGCAAAAACCTCACATTTTGGAAAATAGTCTTTCAAATAACTATCCCACTTTTAAATAACATGTTTTCACTATCAATATCCACAATTTTGTTTTGATCAAAACTAAAGATTGGGAAAATACTCTTTACCGTTCATTCACACATTTTGAAGTAAAAACCCAATCTATTTTATTCAAATAACTCTCACATCCATGTGAAAACTTACTTTCAAACATTGTTGACTAATGCTAAAAACGTCTCTTTTAAAATCATGCATGGTGATCTCATATTTGTCATCTATATTTATATAAATGACACTTATAAGTGAACTAAATCAAATCAAGAGGACCATGGTTTGTTCATTAAGACTTTGTTTGTAACAAGTCTAGAAATACATGCTATCATAACTACCCACTTATTGCACATTGATACACATTAGGATTAATCCTCATTGTTATGAAGTTATGAAATACTTGATGTTGCTTATTGTTTCCTAGCACTTATATTTTACTTGCTTGATGAGTATGTTTGCATGCTAGATGAAATTGCTTGTTTACTTGATCTCTTTGGTTAACATGCTTTGGCTACATAATTGCCTACATAATTAGTATATGCTTGATTGCCTCAAAGAGTTGGACTTGTTTGAAACCAAAAACACAACCTTTCTGCAATTCACTACCAAAAACTTTTTTCTGGCAATCTGGGAATCACCAGATGGGCGGCCCCCTTAAATCATAAGGCGGCCCCCTTAATTATTAAGGGGACCGGCCTCCAATTAAGGGGACCGGCCATCTGATGGTCGAAGGTGCTGTTTCCCTTTCTATTTTTTTTTAGCCCATTTCATCCTACACTTCCCAAAATTCACAAACCTATTTTATCCTAAACCTTCCATCAATGTTTATCCATCCTTGATCCCACCAAACCTACACTATAAACACTCTCATTCCTCTCAATCTCCACTCATCTCATCATTTCCTCTCCCATTAAACCAAAACCACCAAGAAACTTGTTTGGAGAAGAAAGCCTAACTTCCTTTAAAATTCCGTCAAATCAAATGACGTTGTCAAACATCCAACACCAAATTCCTCCTATGTTTTCAAACATTACTTACCTAACACCTCACTTTCCTTCTCACCAACATTACATATCAAAAACCTTTACTCACCCATATCCTTCTACATTACACTCAAACCTCATAATCTTTTCACAACTCAAGCGATGTTGTTCACAATCAACCAACACCTAAATCTCACTTTCACACAAATGATCCATTTAACAACAAATCATCCATTCGTGCTTCGACTAATGCTCCTTCTTATGATGAGCATGCACAATCCCAAAACAATAATCCCAACCTCATTACCAACACTTTACATGTTGCTCATTCAACAAAAACACCATCCACTCATGAAGGATCTCTTCCACCCATATCATGTTTTCATGATTACCCAAGCTCAAACATGACTCCACCACCAAGAATATCACCACCACATCCTACAACTTCACATGCCATTCCTATGTTGCATGTTCAAACCATCACCCAAGACAACTATCATGCTCCACCACCATCACCTTCCTCCGAACACTTGAAGTTTGTTGAGGCGCTAAAAGAAGCCCATGAGCTTAGTGCTCTTTTAGCCTTACATCTTGCTCAACGCAATTTGGATCCACCTTCATCTAGATCACCCTCATCACCATACAACATAAATCAACTTGAGAAACATGTCAACAATTGACCTTGTTGCATCTTTCTCCTAAAACCCATTGCATTCAATGAACACTTGGATTAAATACCTTCTCACTAGATCACATCCAATACCCTCACTTGAACAACATCCAAAACCTCAATCAACCTCTTCCGCTACAAACTCTCCACCACCAAACAATCCAACATTCATGACCCGATCATATACCTCCATTAATCCAACAACCTCCATTAATCCAACAACCTTATCATGATTTTCACTTTCAAATACGAATCAACCAACCTTTTTGTTACAAGCAAGTCCGATGGCTCTCTTTGGTAAATTAGGATCTTTTAACATAATCACTTTGAATTAATTGTTATGTATCCTTAATATTTGTTTACTATGCTTGTTAGTTGTATATTGCATATTCTTCTATATATGCTTGTGCTTCTAATATTTTTCTTGCGAGCATTCCATTTCTCGATCCCTTGGTGCCATCGAACAAGGGGGAGCACACATCAAGGGGGAGCTTTTATCCCGTCTAACTTCATTTACGAAGCTAGTCGGCCGAACCTTTTTGATTTTACAAAAAGGGGGAGAAGTGAATGTTAAACTCTAATACTTGTCTAAAAATTAATTTTTAGGTTTAAAGAGTTTAAGGTTTTGTAATCATCAAAAAGGGGGAGATTGTTAACATAAATTAATAATGTCTAAAAACATTGTTAACATATTAACAATGTCTCTATGTTTTGATAATTACAAAGCATAAACTCATTAATCTAAAACTTATGACGTAAACAAGTTTTTAGTGCTTAACATTTGTCTTTACATCCAAATCACTTAAGGTATGAATAAACAAAGTGTTTATTGCATTCTATGATCAAAGGAACAATGTTCTTAAACACTAGACTTTTTATAAAATGTCACAAAACATTTTATATCTTCTACAAAACATTTTTGGAATTAAAGGAATATGTTTAATTCATTATAAATATATGAATTCAAATTTCCAACCAAAAATGGCAAATCTAATCCAGAAAAACCTTCCCCACAAAAAGACAAATAAACCCAACGTTCTGGAGGGGCGGCCCCCTTAATTCCCTAGGCGGCCCCCTTAATTATTAAGGGGACCGGCCCCTAATTAAAGGGACCGGCCACGCTCCAGAACAGTATTTTTTCTCCCTATAAATACTGGTTCATCCCACAGAATTTTCTCACCTTTTGCACTTCTAAACTTTCTGATCTAGATCTATTTCTCTATTCTCTCATCCTTTGATCATAAGTGTATATATATTCTTTGTTTCAAAGTGATCTAATTTCCATCCTCTCAAGTGCAAGAGAAGAATACTTCTATCCTCCAAGACAAGAAGTATTACAACTTGTTGTGACCTCCACATCCAAGTTGTTGGTGCATCATCAAGAATATTTACATATATCTTTGTTTAGTGTGTTGCGAATATTTGATTGTAGATAGTTGTGTTAGGAATATAGATAGTGTGATTGGCTAGTAGATTGTAGTAAAGATAGTTGGTGTGAAGTAGTTGTGAAGATAGGTGTGTAGTAGATTGGTGTGAAGTAGTTGTGAAGAAGGTGTGAAGATTGATAAGGTGTGAAGACGGTGTGAAGTCTTGAAAAAGGTGTGAAGGTGTGATTAAGGTGTGAAGATCACGTGGTGTGATATTTGGTGTGAGATTGGTTCTAGCTACGATTAGAATTCGACATTTAGCTTAGTGTCGTTAACTTGTGTAAGCCAAGGTGTGTAAGGTTTTCTCCGCCATAAGGGAGCTTGTTGACATAGTGAAGAAAACTCTCGAGTAGGTGACTCGAGGAGTGGAGTAGGGCAAGGAAGGTGTCCTTGTAGCCGAACCACTATAAATCCTTTGTCTCGCGGTTAGATTTTTCCATACCTTACTTATTATCTTGCTTATATCGTTATTACTTTTGTAGACGTAGACGTATATATATAGTTGCTCATATAGTGCTAGTATTGATTTTACTTAAAGATCAAACGAAAGTTTTATTCACAAAATAAAGTTTTTACAACCAAACTAAAAAGGCTACATACATATAATTGATCATTTCAATCAAGTATAGTTTTCATACACAATACAACTAAGGATTATAAAATAAACGATTACGTACTTATCTCTCGTATATAGCTACAATTGTTTATATTATGCATGTGTTGATTTCACATACTTAGCATACATAATTATTATTGTTTATACTTAGACATACTTGTTCATATTGTTCAAGATTTGAGTTCACATAAGATTGAATCAAAGTTTTAAAAGCAAACAAGGTTTTAAAACTAAACTAAGTTTTCAAAATAAAATTAAAAAGACGTAAAACTATTCAACCCCCCCTTCTAGTTTTCCACAGTACTAAAATTCGTTTGAACCTGTTTGTGTAAAATCTGGTTTTAAAGAATTTGAGTGTGTTTGTGTTTGGAACAGTAAGGAAATTGAAAAGAAAAAAAAAAGTATTTGCAAAAAAACTGATGTGGGTGGGATTAAAACCCAACCCACTCAGCTCACGGACTCAACACAACACTCACAAACCATCCGCCCTTGGGTCTTGTTTCAATTGTATCATGCAAAATTAAGTGTTTAACATGTTTCCTTTCATGTAGTTTAATTAAAGCTAACAGCTTTTCCAGCTTATTTCTAGCTTATTATTGTATTTCACCACCAATTTTTATATTTTTCTCAAATCAATTTTAGTTTGTAGAATTTATAAAAAAAAAGGTTTCAGATTTTTAGAAGCTATGGTTTAATTATTAGAATTTAATTAGTGATAATTACTCTTTAATTTGTAATAAATAGAGTTTTATTTGAAAAATTAATTTTCTTTTTTCTAAAAATTACTTTTGTCTTTTAGCACGTAAGGAAATTTATTAGAAACCCGTAGGACGTTTAGAACTTAAAATTTGCGTTTTATTTTGCGCTCTCGCGTACTTTTTAATAAACGTCACGTTTTCAATTTAGTTAACGTTTTAGGATTCCCGATACCTAATTATGTTTTCCCGTAGTTTTTAGGAATTTCTTAGATTATTAGTTGCCTTAGGTTTATTTACTTTTACATTCGTTCGTTAATTTTCAATTTCGTTAATTTAACGCGTCGCAAAACCAAATAACATTTCCAATCATACAAGATTTTAATCCCAATCTCATTCGAAGCTTTCCATTCACACCTCGTTGGGGTACGACCCGGGAAATCACTTCCCGGACTCACAAT
The DNA here is from genome assembly GCA_030686995.1 of Artemisia argyi. Lineage (NCBI taxonomy): Eukaryota > Viridiplantae > Streptophyta > Magnoliopsida > Asterales > Asteraceae > Artemisia > Artemisia argyi. The sequence continues at coordinate 50,759 of JARVZY010002710.1, read as the reverse complement.
TTGAATATCACTTTCACAAGTTTTGCGAGGTAATCGTTTTCCTAAACGGTTTACTCGTATCACTTCACGTTTATTTGTCTCACGACGAATTAAACTTCACGTTTGTTGATATTTTGATAAATTATTGTTTACACACCAAAACACAACGAACCAAATGGCGCCGCTGCCGGGAAGGCTGTGTGTCGAAAGTCTCGATAAGGTTTAGACAATTAGTCTTGTAGAACCTTCGCAAGAAGTTACGCTTTTATAAAACGTATAAAAAAAAACCAAAAATATTTTTCTTTTGTTTCTAGTATATGTATTATATCTATAAAAGTTAAAGAAAAATACAAAAAGATTTTCCCATTTCTTTGTTTAATAAGAACAACATTAAAATCTTACCACCGCAAACCAAGGCAGAACACCTACCAACTGGGGGTGTGACCATAATAAGTTCCCAAACAAAAGATCAAAACTTGCCTTTGTATCACTTGCGTTTTGGAAAACTTTTAAACGAAAAACACACTTTAAGAGGAGTCGAAACGGTATGTGGCGATCCAATGAACTTCGCCCAGTGAGAGATCCATTCTTCTCTCCCGCTCCTTTGTGAGTTTTTCTTTAGAAGTTAACCTTGCGTTTGTGATTATTGATTTAAGTTCCCCTGTCTTTATGAGTTGGTCTTGTTTTAATTGTTGTGCTTTTCAAAAAACCCAAAAATAATCTTCGTCTCCTACTGTTTAATTCTTCCTTCTCATCCCTCGTTAATGTTTAATTCTTATGTCATCACTCGACTATCACTGTTTTCATTGTAAAAGTCCGGTGGATGACGATCTTCGTTGTTACAAGTGTGGGTGTGAGTGGTGTGGAAGTAATATTAGAGACGGATTTTGTAAATGGTGCAAAGCAAATCCGAATGCTTTCAATGATTCTCAAAATTCTTCCGACTTCCCCTCACATCCCGAAATACGTACTATGAATGGTGTGTAAGGTTTTCTCCGCCATAAGGGAGCTTGTTGACATAGTGAAGAAAACTCTCGAGTAGGTGACTCGAGGAGTGGAGTAGGGCAAGGAAGGTGTCCTTGTAGCCGAACCACTATAAATCCTTTGTCTCGCGGTTAGATTTTTCCATACCTTACTTATTATCTTGCTTATATCGTTATTACTTTTGTAGACGTAGACGTATATATATAGTTGCTCATATAGTGCTAGTATTGATTTTACTTAAAGATCAAACGAAAGTTTTATTCACAAAATAAAGTTTTTACAACCAAACTAAAAAGGCTACATACATATAATTGATCATTTCGATCAAGTATAGTTTTCATACACAATACAACTAAGGATTATAAAATAAACGATTACGTACTTATCTCTCGTATATAGCTACAATTGTTTATATTATGCATGTGTTGATTTCACATACTTAGCATACATTATTATTATTGTTTATACTCAGACATACTTGTTCATATTGTTCAAGATTTGAGTTCACATAAGATTGAATCAAAGTTTTAAAAGCAAACAAGGTTTTAAAACTAAACTAAGTTTTCAAAATAAAATTAAAAAGACGTAAAACTATTCAACCCCCCTTTCTAGTTTTCCACAATTGGTACCAGAGCCAGGTCTAGCAAGATTTTTAAAATATATTGTATTTTAAAACTTGTAACGATCTATGGAATCTGAAAAATATTTAGAAAGGCAATCTATGCAAAGACCACCACTATTTGAAAGTGATGGATTTTTATATTGGAAAAATCGATTCGAAACTTATGTAAAATCAAAGGATCTAGATCTTTGGCATGTTATTACTAATGGTGATTTTTTACCTACTCAAAATAATCCCGAAACAAATAAAGATGAAATAGTACCTTTTGAAAAACAAAATGATGATTTAAAAAGAAGACTTTCTAAAAACAATGAAGCAAAAATGGTTATTTACAATGCGTTACCACGTAAAGAATACGAAAGGATCTTTATGTGTGAAACCGCAAAAGAAATTTGGAATTCTTTACTAATAACTCACCAAGGTAATAGTCAAGTCAAGGATAACAAAATAGATCTACTTATGCAACAATATGAGCAATTTATGATTCCGGAAGAGGAATCAATTGATAATGCTTTTGCTAGGTTTAACACAATTATCACAAGTCTAAAAGCACTTGATGAGAATTTTTCTAGTAAAAATTTTGTCAGGAAATTTCTTAGGGCTCTTCATCCAAAATGGCGAGCTAAAGTCACGGCTATTGAAGAATCAAAGAATTTGTCAACTCTACAACTTGACGAATTGATCGGTAACTTAAAGGTCTACGAAGAAATAATAAAGAAAGACTCCGAGATGGTCAAAGGAAAAAGGGAGCAAAGCAAATCAATTGCGTTGAAAGCTAAAAAGGACTCTAGTGACGAAGAATGCTCAACCTCCAAAAGTGACGATGAAGAGTATGCTATGGCAGTACGAGACTTCAAGAAATTCTTCAAAAGACGAGGAAGATACATTAGGCAACCATATAATGAAAGGAAGTGTTTTAAATGTGGCAATCCAAATCATCTCATCGGAAAGTGTCCAATGATGTCAAGAGATCAAAATCAAAAGGCGTTTATTGGAGGTGCTTGGAGTGATAGCGATGAGGACAAGAAAGAAACCACAAATGAAGAAAAGTGTCTTATGGCTAAGACATCAAGCGAGGTACGTTCCGAAACCAAATACTTTAGTGACGAAAATTTATCATTAGATGAAAAAGACCTAGATAGTGAATATAATAGATTATGCAAATTAGGTCAAAAGGTTATAGCTAAAAATAAGTCACTAAAACATATTAATAATCAATTAGAAAATGAAGTACTCGAATTAAAAATTAAACTACAACATTTGGAAAAAGAAAAAGAAGTTTTTGTAAAATGTAAAACTTGCTTAGAGGTTAAAAATGAAAACGAAAAACTTAAAGATGAAATTTTCAAACTTGACAGGTTTAAAAATAGTAATAACCCACTTAAGAAAATACTAAGTGCTCAAGAAACTTCGGGAGATAAAACCGGTCTAGGATTAACTTCAACTAATGTTTCAACTAGTGAAAATAAAAGTATAAAGTTTGAATGTGAATCTAGTAAACAAAAATCATTAGAATCAAATCCTAAGTATATACTTACAAAAGATAGAAAAATACCCATTGCGAATGATGAAAAAATAAAAACTTTTTATAAACCATCCTTAAAGACCGAAGTAGGATCCTCTAAACCTAAATTTAGATCTAAAACTCCACCACCAAGAAAACCTAAAAATCATCATCCAAGATCTAAAACATCTCAACCTAGAAGAAATCTAAATAGACAATATTACAATAACACTAGAAATCAAATGTGGAATTATCAACCAAGTTACAATCCTTGGGAAATATTACCACCATACATGCATCCTTGCCAAATGTTAAATATGTTTGGACCAATGAGACAATGGGGACCAAGTGGCTAAATTGTCAATCTTGGAAGAAGTTGGAATATCATCTACAAATTACTTCTATAAGTCAACATGGTCACTTGAAGTGCTTGAAGATACTCCATTGAAGACTAAAAGGTACGCGTTTCTTTTAAGTTCATCACTATAATTTGCATGCTTAGATAAATGATTAGTTAGATTAATGCTTAGTACTTAATTGATTATATTCTTATAACCTAGAAACATCATTAGTTGACTTTCCTAGGAATAAGATAAAATTGTTCATTGCCGAACAAAATAGAAAATGGAAATCTTCTATATCCACTATTAGGAAACTCATGGTGATGAAGTGAAATGAGTTAAGTGGATCAATCGCTAATATAGAAGTAGGATTAGATCTCTCGCGTAAGAAAACTATGGATGAAACAAGCTCTCGTAGACTATGGCATTAAGTCAGATAAGCGTGCAAAAACAAAGGAACTATAGATGTTAGGTTATACCCCATTCAACACTCTCGCATCTAACATATAAATTATCGTTTTCATTTCCTTTAGGATCATAGGATATGTAGAAACGATAGCATGAGATAATAATAGGATTAACCAATCCTCTTGAGCATGAGATCTTTAATAAACATTTTTTTAAATATTTGATTTATGATATTTGTTGTCAAATATCTAATATCTCTAAAAATATGCAAAAACCTCACATTTTGGAAAATAGTCTTTCAAATAACTATCCCACTTTTAAATAACATGTTTTCACTATCAATATCCACAATTTTGTTTTGATCAAAACTAAAGATTGGGAAAATACTCTTTACCGTTCATTCACACATTTTGAAGTAAAAACCCAATCTATTTTATTCAAATAACTCTCACATCCATGTGAAAACTTACTTTCAAACATTGTTGACTAATGCTAAAAACGTCTCTTTTAAAATCATGCATGGTGATCTCATATTTGTCATCTATATTTATATAAATGACACTTATAAGTGAACTAAATCAAATCAAGAGGACCATGGTTTGTTCATTAAGACTTTGTTTGTAACAAGTCTAGAAATACATGCTATCATAACTACCCACTTATTGCACATTGATACACATTAGGATTAATCCTCATTGTTATGAAGTTATGAAATACTTGATGTTGCTTATTGTTTCCTAGCACTTATATTTTACTTGCTTGATGAGTATGTTTGCATGCTAGATGAAATTGCTTGTTTACTTGATCTCTTTGGTTAACATGCTTTGGCTACATAATTGCCTACATAATTAGTATATGCTTGATTGCCTCAAAGAGTTGGACTTGTTTGAAACCAAAAACACAACCTTTCTGCAATTCACTACCAAAAACTTTTTTCTGGCAATCTGGGAATCACCAGATGGGCGGCCCCCTTAAATCATAAGGCGGCCCCCTTAATTATTAAGGGGACCGGCCTCCAATTAAGGGGACCGGCCATCTGATGGTCGAAGGTGCTGTTTCCCTTTCTATTTTTTTTTAGCCCATTTCATCCTACACTTCCCAAAATTCACAAACCTATTTTATCCTAAACCTTCCATCAATGTTTATCCATCCTTGATCCCACCAAACCTACACTATAAACACTCTCATTCCTCTCAATCTCCACTCATCTCATCATTTCCTCTCCCATTAAACCAAAACCACCAAGAAACTTGTTTGGAGAAGAAAGCCTAACTTCCTTTAAAATTCCGTCAAATCAAATGACGTTGTCAAACATCCAACACCAAATTCCTCCTATGTTTTCAAACATTACTTACCTAACACCTCACTTTCCTTCTCACCAACATTACATATCAAAAACCTTTACTCACCCATATCCTTCTACATTACACTCAAACCTCATAATCTTTTCACAACTCAAGCGATGTTGTTCACAATCAACCAACACCTAAACCTCACTTTCACACAAATGATCCATTTAACAACAAATCATCCATTCGTGCTTCGACTAATGCTCCTTCTTATGATGAGCATGCACAATCCCAAAACAATAATCCCAACCTCATTACCAACACTTTACATGTTGCTCATTCAACAAAAACACCATCCACTCATGAAGGATCTCTTCCACCCATATCATGTTTTCATGATTACCCAAGCTCAAACATGACTCCACCACCAATAATATCACCACCACATCCTACAACTTCACATGCCATTCCTATGTTGCATGTTCAAACCATCACCCAAGACAACTATCATGCTCCACCACCATCACCTTCCTCCGAACACTTGAAGTTTGTTGAGGCGCTAAAAGAAGCCCATGAGCTTAGTGCTCTTTTAGCCTTACATCTTGCTCAACGCAATTTGGATCCACCTTCATCTAGATCACCCTCATCACCATACAACATAAATCAACTTGAGAAACATGTCAACAATTGACCTTGTTGCATCTTTCTCCTAAAACCCATTGCATTCAATGAACACTTGGATTAAATACCTTCTCACTAGATCACATCCAATACCCTCACTTGAACAACATCCAAAACCTCAATCAACCTCTTCCGCTACAAACTCTCCACCACCAAACAATCCAACATTCATGACCCGATCATATACCTCCATTAATCCAACAACCTCCATTAATCCAACAACCTTATCATGATTTTCACTTTCAAATACGAATCAACCAACCTTTTTGTTACAAGCAAGTCCGATGGCTCTCTTTGGTAAATTAGGATCTTTTAACATAATCACTTTGAATTAATTGTTATGTATCCTTAATATTTGTTTACTATGCTTGTTAGTTGTATATTGCATATTCTTCTATATATGCTTGTGCTTCTAATATTTTTCTTGCGAGCATTCCATTTCTCGATCCCTTGGTGCCATCGAACAAGGGGGAGCACACATCAAGGGGGAGCTTTTATCCCGTCTAACTTCATTTACGAAGCTAGTCGGCCGAACCTTTTTGATTTTACAAAAAGGGGGAGAAGTGAATGTTAAACTCTAATACTTGTCTAAAAATTAATTTTTAGGTTTAAAGAGTTTAAGGTTTTGTAATCATCAAAAAGGGGGAGATTGTTAACATAAATTAATAATGTCTAAAAACATTGTTAACATATTAACAATGTCTCTATGTTTTGATAATTACAAAGCATAAACTCATTAATCTAAAACTTATGACGTAAACAAGTTTTTAGTGCTTAACATTTGTCTTTACATCCAAATCACTTAAGGTATGAATAAACAAAGTGTTTATTGCATTCTATGATCAAAGGAACAATGTTCTTAAACACTAGACTTTTTATAAAATGTCACAAAACATTTTATATCTTCTACAAAACATTTTTGGAATTAAAGGAATATGTTTAATTCATTATAAATATATGAATTCAAATTTCCAACCAAAAATGGCAAATCTAATCCAGAAAAACCTTCCCCACAAAAAGACAAATAAACCCAACGTTCTGGAGGGGCGGCCCCCTTAATTCCCTAGGCGGCCCCCTTAATTATTAAGGGGACCGGCCCCTAATTAAAGGGACCGGCCACGCTCCAGAACAGTATTTTTTCTCCCTATAAATACTGGTTCATCCCACAGAATTTTCTCACCTTTTGCACTTCTAAACTTTCTGATCTAGATCTATTTCTCTATTCTCTCATCCTTTGATCATAAGTGTATATATATTCTTTGTTTCAAAGTGATCTAATTTCCATCCTCTCAAGTGCAAGAGAAGAATACTTCTATCCTCCAAGACAAGAAGTATTACAACTTGTTGTGACCTCCACATCCAAGTTGTTGGTGCATCATCAAGAATATTTACATATATCTTTGTTTAGTGTGTTGTGAATATTTGATTGTAGATAGTTGTGTTAGGAATATAGATAGTGTGATTGGCTAGTAGATTGTAGTAAAGATAGTTGGTGTGAAGTAGTTGTGAAGATAGGTGTGTAGTAGATTGGTGTGAAGTAGTTGTGAAGAAGGTGTGAAGATTGATAAGGTGTGAAGACGGTGTGAAGTCTTGAAAAAGGTGTGAAGGTGTGATTAAGGTGTGAAGATCACGTGGTGTGATATTTGGTGTGAGATTGGTTCTAGCTACGATTAGAATTCGACATTTAGCTTAGTGTCGTTAACTTGTGTAAGCCAAGGTGTGTAAGGTTTTCTCCGCCATAAGGGAGCTTGTTGACATAGTGAAGAAAACTCTCGAGTAGGTGACTCGAGGAGTGGAGTAGGGCAAGGAAGGTGTCCTTGTAGCCGAACCACTATAAATCCTTTGTCTCGCGGTTAGATTTTTCCATACCTTACTTATTATCTTGCTTATATCGTTATTACTTTTGTAGACGTAGACGTATATATATAGTTGCTCATATAGTGCTAGTATTGATTTTACTTAAAGATCAAACGAAAGTTTTATTCACAAAATAAAGTTTTTACAACCAAACTAAAAAGGCTACATACATATAATTGATCATTTCGATCAAGTATAGTTTTCATACACAATACAACTAAGGATTATAAAATAAACGATTACGTACTTATCTCTCGTATATAGCTACAATTGTTTATATTATGCATGTGTTGATTTCACATACTTAGCATACATTATTATTATTGTTTATACTTAGACATACTTGTTCATATTGTTCAAGATTTGAGTTCACATAAGATTGAATCAAAGTTTTAAAAGCAAACAAGGTTTTAAAACTAAACTAAGTTTTCAAAATAAAATTAAAAAGACGTAAAACTATTCAACCCCCCCTTCTAGTTTTCCACAGTACTAAAATTCGTTTGAACCTGTTTGTGTAAAATCTGGTTTTAAAGAATTTGAGTGTGTTTGTGTTTGGAACAGTAAGGAAATTGAAAAGAAAAAAAAAGTATTTGCAAAAAAACTGATGTGGGTGGGATTAAAACCCAACCCACTCAGCTCACGGACTCAACACAACACTCACAAACCATCCGCCCTTGGGTCTTGTTTCAATTGTATCATGCAAAATTAAGTGTTTAACATGTTTCCTTTCATGTAGTTTAATTAAAGCTAACAGCTTTTCCAGCTTATTTCTAGCTTATTATTGTATTTCACCACCAATTTTTATATTTTTCTCAAATCAATTTTAGTTTGTAGAATTTATAAAAAAAAAGGTTTCAGATTTTTAGAAGCTATGGTTTAATTATTAGAATTTAATTAGTGATAATTACTCTTTAATTTGTAATAAATAGAGTTTTATTTGAAAAATTAATTTTCTTTTTTCTAAAAATTACTTTTGTCTTTTAGCACGTAAGGAAATTTATTAGAAACCCGTAGGACGTTTAGAACTTAAAATTTGCGTTTTATTTTGCGCTCTCGCGTACTTTTTAATAAACGTCACGTTTTCAATTTAGTTAACGTTTTAGGATTCCCGATACCTAATTATGTTTTCCCGTAGTTTTTAGGAATTTCTTAGATTATTAGTTGCCTTAGGTTTATTTACTTTTTCATTCGTTCGTTAATTTAACGCGTCGCAAAACCAAATAACATTTCCAATCATACAAGATTTTAATCCCAATCTCATTTGAAGCTTTCCATTCACACCTCGTTGGGGTACGACCCGGGAAATCACTTCCCGGACTCACAATTTGAATATCACTTTCACAAGTTTTGCGAGGTAATCGTTTTCCTAAACGGTTTACTCGTATCACTTCACGTTTATTTGTCTCACGACGAATTAAACTTCACGTTTGTTGATATTTTGATAAATTATTGTTTACACACCAAAACACAATGAACCAAATGGCGCCGCTGCCGGGAAGGCTGTGTGTCGAAAGTCTCGATAAGGTTTAGACAATTAGTCTTGTAGAACCTTCGCAAGAAGTTACGCTTTTATAAAACGTATAAAAAAAACCAAAAATATTTTTCTTTTGTTTCTAGTATATGTATTATATCTATAAAAGTTAAAGAAAAATACAAAAAGATTTTCCCATTTCTTTGTTTAATAAGAACAACATTAAAATCTTACCACCGCAAACCAAGGCAGAACACCTACCAACTGGGGGTGTGACCATAATAAGTTCCCAAACAAAAGATCAAAACTTGCCTTTGTATCACTTGCGTTTTGGAAAACTTTTAAACGAAAAACACACTTTAAGAGGAGTCGAAACGGTATGTGGCGATCCAATGAACTTCGCCCAGTGAGAGATCCATTCTTCTCTCCCGCTCCTTTGTGAGTTTTTCTTTAGAAGTTAACCTTGCGTTTGTGATTATTGGTTTAAGTTCCCCTGTCTTTATGAGTTGGTCTTGTTTTAATTGTTGTGCTTTTCAAAAAACCCAAAAATAATCTTCGTCTCCTACTGTTTAATTCTTCCTTCTCATCCCTCGTTAATGTTTAATTCTTATGTCATCACTCGACTATCACTGTTTTCATTGTAAAAGTCCGGTGGATGACGATCTTCGTTGTTACAAGTGTGGGTGTGAGTGGTGTGGAAGTAATATTAGAGACGGATTTTGTAAATGGTACAAAGCAAATCCCAATGCTTTCAATGATTCTCAAAATTCTTCCGACTTCCCCTCACATCCCGAAATACGTACTATGAATGGCAAACCGTCAAGAGTCGATCCACAACTCTCACAATTTACGATTCGAAGTTTATCAAGCAAACGTACTGAGCTTAAAACGGTGACTAAAATAAACGACTTGCCTGATCATCACGTTTATCAAGAACAAAAACCGGGGACCATAACGAAAGTGGTAGAAATTCCTAGCTCTCAGAGCATACCACTTGTCCCATCTCCGGATTTTTCAAAATATTCTTCGAGACTTGATAATCATTCGAATTATTTTGTCGATTCTTTGAATGACCCGATTCCTTCTCTAAGGCAATCGTTTATTCCCTGCGTCGGTTGTGGTGAGCCACTTTTCGGTCAACCATGTCGTTGGTGCACGTGTGAACGATGTGGTAATGATATTCAAAACGGAAGTTGTTTGTTTTGTGGTTCGAGTAATTCATTCGCTTACGATTCTAATCCTAGCTTTTGCAATGAGCCACAAAATAATTTCATTTCATATAAGTATAATCCGTGTTATCAAAATTCCAATGCCGAATCGTTTCAAAATGCACCAACTTCACAACAATACGGTTGTGAGTATTGTGGAGGTCCACATTTTAGCACCGGTTGTCACACTACGAATCTTTTTTCTTGTGACAACAATTATCACGATCAACCTCCACAATACCAAACTTGTGAAACACAACCTCAACCATTTCCTCAAGAACTTTTGCAAAATGTCTTAAATGCTTTTAAGGATTTGGTTAACAAACCTGTTCCGGAAGAACCTCGTCCGAAGTCTTACAAAGAAATACTAGCCGAAGAAGCTGAAGAAGCAGCTAGAGTAAGACTTCAAATGCGTAAAACTATCATCTACGATGACGATGACGATGACGATGACAACAACAATAGTGATGATGAAGATACCCTTGATATTCGTCAAGGCTCGTCAGACTCATCAGTTGTGATTCCTTCCGTGAAAAATCAGGGAGAAAATAATGTGACGGAGAAATTACTAGCAGAAGATCAAATGAAACTTGTACAATCCATGAATGCTAGCAGATCAAATGAAACTTGTACAATCCATGAATGCTAGCTCCTCTCGACTCCCTCAGCCTATTGGTATCACACTCGAAGTTCACACTCACTCTCTGAATATGGGGGATGAGCTTCTTAGCACTGTTCCTGATAAGGAATCGGACAAATTCATAAAGTCTAGTGTTGAGAACCTTGTCCCAATCCCGAGAGAGTCACAGGGAACTTTGGACCATATGTGTGATTTACTTTCCCCTCTTGAGTGTTCGAACGATCATTTTGAGACTTTCTCAGATTTTAATGATGATTGTACATCTCATGGAGACATCGAGTATGTTGAGGCATCAGTTCCACATTCTGATGCTGATGAACTCACTCACATCAATCCACTTCCAACGGGAAGTGACGATGATCTCGTTGACTTTGAAGCCGATCTTGGAGAAATTGAAAGTCTCTTCTATCATGATCAGTCACTCACTTCTTATCCCAGCAGTCCAAGTGAGAATATTAATCACTTTGTTCCTGAAGCATTCAAAACAACTCTCACCAATCCTCTATTTGAATTCGAATCCGAATTCACCTTGATTTCTGATAATCCAATCTTTGGTACTCAGATTGAGGATTGTGATGAGTTTATATCGGAACATGAGTTCACAGATTTACATCTTGTGATTGATTCTCTTAGCGAGGAGTTCTCCGGTGAACTCACTCATATCATATCTCCACCGGAGTATGATAACTTCCATTTTGATCATGACACACCCGGGATATGTCTTGATCAAGCGAGTTTAAATGATGAGATTCATAATCTAGAAATTATGGATTCTCCCGTGGGTGATGACGAGTTAATCATGATTTTCATCATGAGTTTCTTTCTTTTCTTCACCTATCCCGTGACGTCCTCTCTTCTTCACTCCTTCGGGACTGAAGACACTATCTTTGACCCCGGCATTTCCATGTACCATTATTTTGAGCCGGGTACTTATCTCATCGGTGTGGAACTTTCACGTACTTCAAATGTTTGTCCAAATATCTTGAATGAAAGTTCGATGGAGATTGTTTCTTCCACATCTTGTTTCCCCATGGACCAATGAATTCGGGGATCGAGTCAAGCTAGCGACTCGATAAACAAAAACAAGTAACAACAAACATGGGTTTTCACCCGTGTATCTGATTTCCTTCTATTTTCTAACACCCTAGTGTGAGGGAGTGGCCACCCCCCGCAGCTACTTGAGATGTACATATCTTTCCAAAAAAAAAAAAAAAAAAAAAAGAAAAAAGAAAAAAAAAATGTGTGTTTGAATAAATAAAGTGAAAAATACAAATGATATTCCCACAGTTAGCTTTTAATATTCTCATCTTTCATTCAAAATTTCGGCATAATCGCCGGGAATTTGAATATTGAGGACAATATTCAACTCTAAGTGTGGGGGAGGGGAAAATTCTAGCGAATTTTATCAAAATATACCGTCTAGTACCCCCATTTTTGGCCAAAATTTTTCAAAAATTTTTCACTTTATTTCAAAATTTTTGTGGTTATCAATTCGCCTTGTCTAAACGACAAAAGGGATTGGCTAATCCAGGAGCAAACGGCTCTTGGTAAAGATAACTCAAACCCGTTGATGGCTTGCAATTTGCCAAAAATTGTATGGTTCCTCAACTCCCCATCATCCTCAAAAGCTAATGAGTTGGCTAGCCCGCAAGATTACGGCTTGTGGTAAAGGCTGTGGAAAAACCATAATTGGTAATCAACTCACCAAGATGTTGACTGTTCCATCAAGAGTTGGCTAGTCCAGGGGCAAACGGCTCCTGGTAAAGACAAATCAAATCCATTGAAAGCTGGTGGTTTGCTCAAAATCACACGGCTATCAGGTGTGCCACAGTTCTTACACCTGGCTACTCCAGAAGTAATGGCTTTTGGTAAAGAGACTTCAAATCCATTAATTTTTCTCAAAAAGATTGCTAGGGACTAGCAATAGTTTAGTGTGGGGGATTGATGAGTGTGTAAATACTCATCATTTTTAGTCAAATCTGAGCTGCAAAACGATAAAAAATACTCAAAAACGCACCAAAATGCGAACAAAATCCCAAAGATCGTATTTTATATGTTTCTTATGCAAAACGAGTAAAAACAAACGAAAAACGAACAAAAGTTACATAAATGGCAGTTTCAGTCCCCCGACTTTCAAAATTTCACAAAACTAGTCTCTGGTCAATCATTTTCAAAGAAAAGTCAACCCTTGCTCTTTAAAAGTCAAAATAAATCACAAATGATCTTTGGGTAAAAAGTTTTCAATAATTTTCAAGACTGGTCCTTCAACTTTGAGTTTTTGGCAGTTTTGGTCCCTGGTGCTTTAAAAATCTTGAAAAATGCAAATTTTGGTCCTTGTGTTATTATGGTGTGGCATGTTAAGTCCCTTGAAGCAGATTGGGAAAATGGCATGAGTGATCCTTGAAAATTCAGATTGGTGCAAATTTGGTCCTTGTGGTTTCACAACAAATAAACCATACGGATTTAATACCAAAACCACAAATCCACCCTTTTCCAGGCCCACGTTTTTAATATACCCAAGCCCACCCTCAAATATTACCCAAACCCAATGAAAGCCCACCCCCTTTCTCCCTTTCACGTTTAATACTCCACCCCTAACCCTAATATAACGTTTGCCCCCTTTTCTTCCCCAAATACACGATCTGATATATTTACAACCTAAAGGGAAAAATTCATTTGGTCAAAACAGATAGCAAGGTGTCTTCTTCCCCAATGTAACTTCCCCCCTCGTGACTACAATCGGCCAAACCACCCATCACTATCCCTTCCTTTGTCCACCACCCCACATCCCAATCCCACTAAACCCTCCTCCAAAATATACCTAACACCATCAACCTATCACGAAATGACAAGCTGGAGATCCACCTCTCAATCGGGCGCCAAAAGAACAATGGAAGGTCATGATGTACTCAAGACTCATCAATGGTTGAGATTCATCTCAAAAGGTCCAGCTCAGCCCCCCCTCAGTGGAGAAGCACACGAAGTAGAAGACAAAGAGTTGAAGAAAAATCATACCTACCTCCTCCAAGGTTCTAGTATAAGTAGAATGTTGTAAGCCTTAGGGCATATCTATCTTTTCATCTCAGTATTATGTTTTTAAGTTCTTAAAAAGTTTTCATTGTAATTCGACTTTTTAGTTTAATGAAAGTATTTCTATTCAAAGTTTGTGTTTCCAGTTTAATTTCTAATTATTCAGTTTAAAAATTTATTATTTGGGGTTGTTTGTTTCAAAAGAAAAGTAAAATAAAAAAAAAAAGAGCAGAAGAAAAGAAAAAAAAATGATTAGCAGTAGCAGCTATGGAGTTGGAAAAATGGTCTAGAACCCATGGGGGTACTTAGGTTGTTCTTGGTTCCTAGTTCCCAGAATTCATCTTGGCTTGGAAGACAAGTAGGTTCTTATTACTTAGTTTGATAATTATTGTCTATTGTAGTTGTTTCTAATATTTGTCGAGTCTTGCCTATTAGAGCTTGATTTGGTTTGATAGTTTAGCCGTAATATACTTCGTAAGCTGTAGCAATTAGAGGGTTTAACTGGTTTTGGAATTGTTGATAAAAGGAAGTAGATTGTGTAGACAGTTCATGCAAGTTGTTTCTTTAGCTCAAGTACTCCCAGTTAAGCCTAAAGCTCACTTTAAGTTTGTTGTTGTGAAATCTAGTAATTTGCATACTGGAAATTTGGTGGTTTTTAATGTGATGCACAAGGATAATTACCTTTTGAAATCTGAAAATTTCTACTGCTTCGTAAACTACTATAGTTAGTGAGTCTTTACAAAAAAGAAATTTCGAATTTGGAGCCCGTTTGGCCACTTAAATTTATGCCCAAAGTGGGATACTTGGCAACCCCCTCACCCTGTACTAAGCCCACCTTGATTGCACTTAAGGTCCTTTAGTGTAGGAACTAAGATCTGTTCCTTGTGGTTTTTAGACAACCTCGTAGGGTATCTTCGTAGCTTAGATTACGGTTTCATCTAGATAACTTACCCAGGCTGCAAATTTAGCCCTCGTTGGGAATGTTTTTAGTGCACTGCTGCTAATTTTGTTGTTGGGCTTGTTCGAATTCTTTTTTTTTGTATGATCTCGAGTAGTTGCTGGTTATTATTGTTGTCAATGTTTGGTGATGGTAACTCGTGGTTTGTTTGTTTAGAGTAGTTAAAATCTCAGCAGTGAATGAGAACAAATGAAACGCAATTGTGCAACTTCGAATTTTAAGTCTATTATCTAAAAAAAAGGGTACTGAAATTCGTTTGAACCTGTTTGTGTAAAATCTGGTTTTAAAGAATTTGAGTGTGTTTGTGTTTGGAACAGTAAGGAAATTGAAAAGAAAAAAAAAAGTATTTGCAAAAAAACTGATGTGGGTGGGATTCGAACCCAACCCACTCAGCTCACAGACTCAACACAACACTCACAAACCATCCGCCCTTGGGTCTTGTTTCAATTGTATCTTGCAAAATTAAGTGTTTAACATGTTTCCTTTCATGTAGTTTAATTAAAGCTAACAGCTTTTCCAGCTTATTTCTAGCTTATTATTGTATTTCACCACCAATTTTTATATTTTTCTCAAATCAATTTTAGTTTGTAGAATTTATAAAAAAAGGTTTCAGATTTTTAGAAGTTATGGTTTAATTATTAGAATTTAATTAGTGATAATTACTCTTTAATTTGTAATAAATAGAGTTTTATTTGAAAAATTAATTTTCTTTTTTCTAAAAATTACTTTTGTCTTTTAGCACGTAAGGAAATTTATTAGAAACCCGTAGGACGTTTAGAACTTAAAATTCGCGTTTTATTTTGCGCTCTCGCGTACTTTTTAATAAACGTCACGTTTTCAATTTAGTTAACGTTTTAGGATTCCCGATACCTAATTATGTTTTCCCGTAGTTTTTAGGAATTTCTTAGATTATTAGTTGCCTTAGGTTTATTTACTTTTACATTCGTTCGTTAATTTTCAATTTCGTTAATTTAACGCGTCGCAAAACCAAATAACCTTTCCAATCATACAAGATTTTAATCCCAATCTCATTCGAAGCTTTCCATTCACACCTCGTTGGGGTACGACCCGGGAAATCACTTCCCGGTCTCACAATTTGAATATCACTTTCACAAGTTTTGCGAGGTAATCATTTTTCTAAACGGTTTACTCGTATCACTTCACGTTTATTTGTCTCACGACGAATTAAACTTCACGTTTGTTGATATTTTGATAAATTGTTGTTTACGCACCAAAACACAACGAATCAATAAACCTTAACGATAGTGAATGGACCAGTCCATCGGGTTTTGAGCTTTCCAGAGAAGATCTTGAGTCTAGAGTTGAAAAGAAGGACTCGATCACCAACGTTGAAAACGCGGTTTTTGATTTTGGAGTCATGAATCTTCTTTGTCTTTTCTTTATAGATCAAAGAGTTCTCGTAAGCTTGATCACGAAGTTCATTTAATTCATTCAATTGAACTTTTTGATGATCACCCGTAGTTTTGAGGTCAAAATTTGCATGCTTGAGGGCCCAATAGGCTTTATGCTCAAGCTCGATCGGAAGATGGCACGCTTTCCCGTACACAAGCTTGTAAGGCGTACACCCGATGGGTGTTTTGTAAGCTGTACGGAAAGCCCAAAGTGCATCATCTAATTTATCCGACCACGATGCACGATTTTCACCAACGGTTCTTTCCAAGATTCTCTTGATGCCTCGATTGAAAACTAGTTGAGTTTAAGGGAGAAAAAAAGATATTTTTTTGTACAGTGCGTGAAAGTTATTTTTTTAACAAGTATGGTACATTATTAAAAAAATTTCCCTTTTTTAAAGTGTTATGTATTAAAGGTGGTATGCATTAATTGCATTAAATGCAAGTCATTTATGTTTTAACCATTGTGGATGCTCAAATTATCAACACCGTTTATTTTATGCAAATACAAACAAGTCTAACTTAATGAATAGGAAGAAACATGCATGTAACAAGATAAAACAAAGAAAATCAATGTTCATCGTTTTCCATTTTCTAATGAGTTTGTCTGGTTTCCCTAATTGATTAACCACACTTAGGTTAAGAGATTATGTATTTTATAGACAAACAATCGTCGGTGCTTACCAAATTGATTCCTGACCCTTTCTTGTCGCAAATTCAGCACTATACACTTACAATGGTATATTTGTACAGCTGACATATTTTTCATTTCTAGTTTAAGTCACTATATGTGTTAGTACATTTTTCAACAGTAACGCAAAGTCACAACATATTTTTACTACCGATAGTCTACATTAAGAAGTCTTCTTAGATTCATACACATAATGTTTCTTTAATGGAAATTACAACTAGTTATCATTCGGAGACTTGGGGCTTGTTTGTTGTAAATTAGTAATTAAGTAACGTTCAACTATTGTGTCTCTGTATACACATGTGATGTTAAAATAAACGGTATTTGTTTGTTTCGTATACTGATTTTGTGTTTGAATCACCAAAATTATGAATACATCAGTACCCTAATGGAAAAAGCAACACTTACGTGACTTTTCTTGTTAAGTCATGCTATTAATGCTTTTTACCTACTTACCAAATTAAGCAATTTTTTGTTAAAATAATTAAGTCAAAATCAAACGATACCTTATTCCACAAGTTTAAAATAGTACGCAAACATTTATTTCCTGACAAGTTATCAACACTTATTCATACATAGAACTATAGAAGTTACAACAAATAAATCATGCAGCTTTAAGCTTTATCAAATACTTAGATCATATGATCGTAATCTCTTATGATGAAAAATCATGGACAAGAAAACTTAAACTCGCCAACGAAGAACCACCTTCTTCCAGTGCCATCCTAATTATATTTTTGGTCTCAGATACCTTGGTTCGAACTTTGCTGATGCTCTCCATAACTTGCCTTATTCCATTTTCGATATCGTCAGCTAGTATTAGCTTTTGATTCTCGTTTGCTTCATTGAAATCCAACGTTATCTCAACCGCCAATCCAAACTCTTTAACCAATTGAAACGCATCTAAGCGTTGCTCAGCATACAGTGGCCATGTAGCCATCGGAACTCCGTACCATAGACTTTCTTGTACGGAGTTCCACCCACAATGGGTAACAAAGCCCCCAATGGCAGTGTTGGAAAGCACAGCCTGTTGTGGGACCCATCCAACTACTTTTCCCCTGTCCGCTGTCCGTTCAAGGAAACCCTCAGGTAAGACCTCACCGAAGTCCTTGTACTCACCAGGGAACCCTTTTGGGCCATCGGCCGGAGGACAGCGTAAGGCCCATATGAACCTATATCCGCTCCTCTCGACTGCGAATGCTATTTCTCTTACTTGTTCAGATTTGAGCCAACCCCTGGAACCGAAGCACAATAGCACCACTGAAGACTCTGGTTGATCATTCAACCACTCTAATATCTCGAGGTTTTGAGAAGGCGGCTCGGGTTTAATAATGGGACCGACCGCGTAAACGGGAGGAGTTTTATCGTCATACGAAAGTAGAGCATGTTGTTCCAACTCCGAAAATGTGTTTACTATTATACCTTTGGCCTCTCTATACCTTTTATTGTAAGGTAAAGTCCTTGTCCACCAACTATACTCATCCGTAATATCAAAAGGCAAGAGGCTCGGTGAAACCGGGTTAACATAGCTCGGGATTGCCAACTCGGTCCCTGAGCTAAGCACTTCATGCACCACTTGACCATGATACTCTTGAAGAGCTTGAAAATAAAGGTTAGTCCCAAGAAAAGCCGCATTAGATGCAAAAAACACATAAGTTGGCAAACTAAACTCATTGATCACATCCATAACCGACGTACAAAGCATACTAACAACACAAGCAGCAAGTCGGTATGTTGGCTTTGGGTCAGCTAATCGACTAGCCAAAATATCTCTTAAAAGAGGCTTTTGTCGGGCTAGCACGAGGTCGCGAAGCTCACCGGGGTACTTGTACCCCGTGAATGATTCTAGAGGCAAAGAAGGGAAACGAATGAAGTTAAGGCGCTCGTTGGAGATTGCGGTCGAGAGGAAGCTGGTAAATTTAGTACCGACTGGGTCGATAGGGAGCTCGACTATAATGACCGTGATTGTGAGGTGTTCGAAATGTTCGATCAAGAGGTTGGCTAACGCGATAGCTTGGCCAACATGGCCCATGAGGGGGGCTGGGATGAACACAAGCTCTAGTTTCTCCATTAATGCTAGCTTGATGGATTGATCTTGTGATAATTTCTTGAGATACACTTTTTTGTTTATTTATATTTGCATTATATCACATGCGGTATAATTCAAAAATGATGTTAAATGTTAAAACTTAAGGAAGAATATGCGCATGTTTTGATTTGGATGCATGCTTAGGGTGACCCACCAATGTTACGATTATGAGCATCGAATAATATAACTTTTTTTGTGACTAGTTGAGCTAACAGATCCAAAGTTGTTATCATCATCAAATAATCTAATTATTTAATTACGACTTGTTAAGTTAGCAGATTTATCTTTATCGAATAATATAACTTTTTTATTGGCTGAGTTTGTCATAACATTATATTTTTATTTATTTTTATTTTTTTGTATTTCACAACAATTTTTTTCTTCTTTTTATCATAATAATGATAAGTTAATGTTTGATTAAAAATAAAGGCTGAGAAACAGAGGTAACAAAAGGACCCTAACTGATGCATCCTTAAAGTGTTCTACTGATCAAATAATACAAGTCTTTTTGATAGCCAGTAATTATTATTATTATTATTATTTTAAGCTAGATATATATTAATACGCAACCATGCTCCAAACAAGGAGAGCTATACAAAAAGAGGGGGCAAGCGAGCCACACCGGAAACGAAAGGAGAAAACCAAACAAAGCTCAAAACTATGTACTAGCTAAAGTGTCAAAAGGGTGCTGAATTCAGCAGTCCCAATTGGCATCGATCGACTTAACACGAGCCGAGATCCAAGCCTTAGAGATCCCTTTTTTGGGTAAAGGGGAGTAATCCTGCACCCTGGTAAATATATTAACCAAAAACGTTTAAGTACAATAGATATGGGTGAAATCTCATATCTCAGCCCGTTACATAGGCAAAAAGCTTATATAACAAGATATTCCAATTTGCTAACCAAGCAAACAACCACTACTCAAATAGTAACATAAGACATAACGAAAGATTACATCCTACGATTTTGAAGCTTAGTACCATACATGGCATTAAAAGCATCCAAATTCCTTTAAAGATCAGAAATCTGGTTCGCATAGTCATCATAGTCATAGTCTTCTTCATACCCTTGACCACCACCGAATAGATTAGCAGACTCATCAAATGTGTTAAGAACCTCATCATCAGAATCAGAGTCCACGATCTCTCCCACCTTAGAAAAAGGGTTAACCCTCTTAGTAGAAGAGGTGGAGGGAGTAGAAGAAACACCAATTTTAGGAGCCACAACCGACTCCTTCTCTTTTATCACTCACAAGAGGTTCTTGTGGTGTAGTACCTGTCTTATTAGACGTATCCTCATTAACTTCCATTGGACGACCAGAATCCACATCCATGTTTCTGTCATTAGTAGGAATACCAAACGCATCCATATCAACCATATTAAGAGCATCAAACTGATTAGATGTACAAATCTTCATTCCACTCGAACTAGCCACATCCGAAGCATTTTTCTTATTTCCATCCACTTTCTTAGGATCAGAAGGAGTCTTTTTGGGTCGGTACTGAAACTGCTTACCCACAACAGGTTTAGAGAACCCTCCTTGACCCGGAGCAATAGGACCACCTTGCTTACCTTTCTTCTTATTATTGACAGTCTTGAAACCATCATCAACAGGCTTAGTAGGCTGAACAGAAGGCACAACAACTTTAGGACAATCAATAAGAGTATGACCAAAAATCTTACACTTATCACAACGCGGTGGTTTCCACTCATATTCAACTCGAATCTGCTCAATAGTCAACCCCATACCATCAAGTAAAGGTATCTCAATAGTGAGGCTATCCCGAAGCACCTCATCTGACTTCACTTCAATCATACATCTAGCAAAACTACTACGGCCCCAAGATTCCTTACACATTTGGCTAGTATAATCATCTAACCTTTTGGGCGTACCAATCAATGTAGCAAGAAGACTAAGACCGTCATCAGAAAACATAGCTAGAGGAACATCATGGAATTTAACCCACACCGGGATGTTAGTTAAATCCTCTTTAACTAAATTGGTATTCAAAGTCCATGGTTTAAGAATAATAGGAACATTTCTAATCAACCAAGGACCATTTTCAAGTACCTCATCAACACCTTTCTTCGAGTTAAACTTAAAGAAAAAGAATCTTTTAGCATTCATCATTACCTTTTGTATACCAAACTTTCCTCACGCATTGCGAACATAGTAATCAACAACAGGAAATGCCAGGCGTTGACCAAGGAAATACCCATACAGAGTATTCTCAAACCTCGTGTTCACCTCTTCAACCACTTTCATAGGGACAGAATGATCCACACCATTTGATTGCTTGCTACATTCCAGCCTCCAAAAATTAGACGTGTGTTTCATAGTTTCATTAGAAGTAGCACTAGCATATGATGTAGGAGGTTGTTTCAAAGCATCCATGCCAACCTTATCAATACAAGCAGCCCCATGTGAATTAATATCAACCTTTACAGAACCATGAGCTTGGTTAGCATCCTCATGTGAACCATTATGATCATTAACTAAAGAACCAAGTGAAACCGGCATCACTTGTTTATTCTTGTCCTTAACCGTATTCAATTCAATATCACCATCCTCAACACTCCAATCAGAAATAATAAGACCAGGCGAAGCATGTATAGGCTGATTAGAATTAATAGGATCATTACTAAGTGAACCGTGAGACACCAATTCGTTAACCTCATGATCAGCAGCAACAAGTGGTGTTTGAGACACCACATCATCATTTACTTTCGCAACATGCACCACATAACCAGAATCACTAGTGTTCCTAGCATTCCTAGCAGCTTCGCGGGTTTTAGAACGTTTGCATCTAGCACTCAATTTGTCTAAGTTCACATTAACAGGCTCTGTTAGTGAAATAGCACCCATAAAATCATCAGCAGCAGAAGTATCCACATGCTTCAACACCTTATTTGCCTTCCCACTTGCCCTAGAACCAGTATTAACATCCTTTGTATTCAGCTTCTTACCACCAGATACATTAGATACACTACTAGTGTTTAGAAACCCCTTTTCCATCTCTCTCAAACCCATACACAATCCAAATAATCGACTTCAATAGCAGGAACATGAACAATAATTCAAACAAGGTGAAAGAAATGCTAACTGAAAGTTAGGGTTTAGATAGAACGCACAAAATAACTAACCAGGTCCAATGATAATCAACACGATTGAATGATAAAATCGACAATCAAGGTTATGTAGTGTTGATAAAAGAAATCAAAACCGACTAAGATAAGTTGAGAATAAGAAAAACGATTCCAGAATCCCTTAAGTCGGTTTAAAACCAAAAACGATTTTCCAAACCCTAAAAAACGATTATCTAAAATCCACAAAATCTTATGAATCAAAGCTCAAATCCAATTAGGAAACGAGTAACAAAGAATGTTAAATCATAACCAAATCATATTGAAACAAAGAATCAAGAGAATAGGCATATTAGAGAAAAACGATTAGGATATTAGGGAGAGAAAAAAATCGCCAAAGGAGAGAGTCACACGTTTTCACTTTTTGATTCTGATCAGGGTTCAGCCTTAGAGATCCTTTGAATAGTCGGGAACCAGTCTTCATCCAAGATTTTATTCACCTCACTTTGATCCACATTGACAACTTTGTTTCTCCATTTCCAGATGCACCAAATCGAGCAGCAAAAGACACCATGAAGAATTTTATTAATTCGAGGACAACCCTGCGAAGCGATGGACCCAGAAGCCAAATCACCAATGGAAAACGAAGGAAAAATCATAGGAAGAATGAGGTTCAACCATCCCCAGATTTTTCTCCAAACACCAAGGATATGAGGGCAGAGAATAATGCAATGTTCCACAGTCTCCTCAACGTTACCAAAAATAGGACAAAAGATTGAAGCTAATTGAACACCACGACGAAGGAGATTAACCCGAGTTGGAAGCATGTCAAGAACAGCCCTCCAAACACAGATATTGACCTTCTTGGGATCCATGGGTTCCATTTAAGCATGTTACTAGAGGCAGCATCTCTAAACATTACGTATTGAATATACTTACAGAGGGTTTTGGTCTTAAATAACTCTGACTTGTCGCAATCCTAATCCCATCTATCTATCAGTCCTATTCAAAGATAAATTTAATGGTGGTTCTTATTAGATGACAAAGTAATAAAGTAATTTGCCTAAATTGTCTAAGGGTTTAATGTTTATGTGACAACTGCTAAAATTAGGAACTATGCTTAACATACCGAGTGATAATTAAAAATAAACCATTACTTAACTTGAGACTTGATTATCTGAGATGACCGTTATGTGTGGGAATTCTTCTTGGAATACTCGGTTGATATATATTTGTTTAGGCACTACGCGACTTCGGCACTAGAAATCCTAATAAAACAAGAAATGAATAAATGACGGTCACGTTTTATTTAATAGCCGTGTTTATAATCAAAATTTGTGAAGAAACAATTTTAAAACAAATGACGAAGGTTATAAATCATTTTTGAAACATTTAATATTTATCACGAGCTCAAACGAGTGTTTCGGGGAAACTTATGAAAAATTACACCGCTAGCCCTTGCACTCGACCCCTTATTGTAAATAAATAACATTAGGGCTGAGCATCGGGCCGGATCTCGACCCGTCCCAACCCGACCTGCCACATCCCGATACCGAAACAAAGGAGAAAACAATACCGAATACCGACCCGAAACTTGTCGGTCGGTATCGGGTATCAGTCAGGAATAGTCGGTCGGTATCGGGTATAAAGCAGTCAAGCCCGAAAACCTTTAATGTCCAGCCCAGTAGCAGCAATCATAATATCATATACCAACTGAGTAACTGACCAACGACAACAATCAAGTACAAAACAAAGTCAACCCAAAACACATATTATTATTAAGTTAACAACACCAATTGACCAACGACAACAATCATTATCAAATCATTACAAATCAATACTTACCATGTAATATCAGTTACTGTTGAGACGAGAATCAATACTTTCTTCCATTATATTGTTTTGTTGAGATGAGATTGATTCACCCCTAGTGTTTTTTAGATGAGATTGATCCATATAATTAGGGTTCATAAGAGTTCTTGAGTTCTTGATTTCTTCTAATTCTTTGTGGTGTTTTTGAATAAAAGCGTGAAACAAAGAAACAGAGTGAAACACAGGCCAAAGTAGGCGCTTATATATTTTTTACTAAACCTAAAAGTTACTCGGGCTGTCGGGCTCAAACGGGATGTTGTCGGTTTTTATACCGACCCGGCCCGATACCGACACATGCAATATATTGTAACCGACTCCCGACCCGTATTTTGTCAGTTCGTTTCGGGCATAATTCGGTTCGCTCAGTTTGTCGGGCTAATTCGGTTTCGGTCTGCTAAGTAAAGCCATCACCCACCTCACACCCATCTTTGGCCGCACCCTTTTTTCGGCCAAACACCACTGCACCGCCGACCCCCATCACACACTGCCACCACCAAAACAACCTTCATCATTCCCTGTACCCCCTACTACCCCACACGCGTTACCAAAAACACCCCTACCAACCTTTTTATTTCCCATTGTCGCCTACACCACCCTACACCATCCTTTTTATCACTCATAAGCATAGATCCATTGAAGACAAGGTGAGAAAACACGTTTATATGCGTGAGTTGACTCGGTCACAAGTCAAACTCGTGATTATTGATAATCTTGGGTATAATAACTAATGGGTTTTGATATTTCTAATGTTTTTATAACTAAAAACGGGAAACTAAAGAGGTATCGTGTTTTGTGTATTGTGTGAGTCGAGTGCACCAAACCGTGAACCCATACTCACGGTGTCTTTGATGATTTCAATATTGTTGTTATTATTTGATGGTACCTATGATGCTCTTGATGTTTGTTCTTGTTGTTATCTTTACTATTATTATTTTTGTGGTTGTGATAATGGAGGACCATAAGGGTCCGTTTGGTTGTGGGTTGTGATGAAGGGAGTAGACAAAACCGAGACCACTAGGGTCTCGACAAGAGTGGGTATTGTTGTTGTTTTACTAATTGTTGTTGACATTGGGGGCTGTCGAGGGAAAGAGGAGACGAGCCGAGGCCGATAAGGTCTCGCCAAATAGATTATTTGATTGTTTTGGCAAAGTTGGGGATTGTTGAAGTTGTTGTTGTTGTGGTTGAATTAGGCGGAGAGGTAGGAAGAATCCAAGACCAAATGGTCTCGGCAAAGTAACATTGATGGTGTTGTTTTGATGAAACGGGGAATCGATTGTATGACGACTTAGATGACGGAGATAGGACTAGCCGAGAGCCGTAGACGGCCTCGTATTACTTGAAGTTTGGTTGCGGATATGGATTGTTGGGACGTTGAATTTACTTGACAATTGACTTATTTTATTATCATGTGAGCTTTGTGCAACGTCGGTGTCACCTTGACTTTTTAGTATCGGTTGACCCCGACAATGCCATAACATGGAAACTAGACTTATAAGAACATTATATGACATTAGTTTATAATTATAATCCGAGAGTGATACCTCAGATTCGTGAGACTCGAAGCAAATAATAACTAGTGAAACGAAATAAAACGACACTAAAACTTATATATATATATATATATATATATATATAAGTATGTATGGTAATAAGTTGAAATAATAAATAATAACGTTAATATAAGTTAATATTATTCATATAGTCTTTATTTTACCCTTAATAAATGTTGAGTTTCGGATCAGTTTAACATTTATATAACCAACTAATACGGTTATCGGACCTATTGGACTGACAAGCCTAATAGGGGCCCGACAAGCGTGTTGGGCGACAATATTAATGAGAAATGTATCCTACGACTACCATATGACGATAAAACTTTTGGAATAATAAGTAAACGGAAGAATGGTTAAACTTATCAAGTTTATGAATTTGATAAGTAATCAACCCGTTGTACGAGAACTTATCGGATCTTAAGGTCATATCATTTGACCCTAGCATAGATATGGACTTAACCTAGTATATTGATTCACTTGCTTGACTAATTGAATTGAACATGAACTTGGTATACTGTGAAGTTATTCTTGGCGTGAGTTCACTCGAGTCGAGACTATGTCTCTCACACAGATACACATACGACGATACCAAATACAACTAAACTATTTTTCACAAGATTGCTTTGGAAATAAACGGGAACAAAGGGGGGAATGAAATTTAATTGGATTATGTTGTTGAAAATTTATTAAGGAAAGTTTTCATGAATAGGTTGTGCCGAGTCATTAGTTGTCGTCACTTGTTAGTTGCTACTTTGCTTTGCTCTTGTTGATGATCTGCGCCAAGCTGACTTAGTCGCTGTTGAGCGAAACTACCTTTGAGCTGTTCATGCTGTTCTTTGATTTGGAATATTGTGCTAGTCTACTTTTGATATATCTGTGATTGTGCTTTGCAAGACTTAGGTGAGTTTATAGCCCCACTTTTACTCTCAACTATGTTTATTTAAACTTGGGGTGAGAAACATACACCTATTTTCTGGACCTGCAACTACTTTTTGAATTGCTATTGTGTGTTAACTAGCTAGGGTTAGATGCGCGGTAGATGTTAACTTAGTCTAGGGTGGTAATCCATTGCTATAACCGTGATGCCTAGCTAAGAATAGGTATCTGCTTCCGGCCTAGACCAGATTGGCAATCCATTGCTGTAACTGTGATACCTGGCTAGAGTCGCTAGGGCCCTACTCGAGATCTCGTTATGATGAACGGGTGATTATCGATATTTGGAATTGTGATGGAAGTTACAGAATTCATCTGCCCCTAGTCCCACATAGCGAATAACTCTATCAGGTCTACTATTGAACTCTTGATTAAACCTATAAACTCACCAGCATTAGCTGACTTTTAGCATGTTTTCTCAGGTAATTAAGATGATGTTTATGGATGCTAGAAATTGGAGGCTTGGCGAAGAGGCATGGGTGAAGGATCGACCAAAACTCTGATAAATTGTTGTGGACCTATCGTTTATTTCTTTAGGCCTTATCTTTCATGATTTTGAATAACTGTAAGCTTTTAAACTAAATCTTGGGATGTTTCATATAATGGAAATTGTTATCCGGTTTCGCTATACTTGTGTTGTGTATACCAATCCCAGTAACACCCCGAAAGCTTGTAAGTCTTCTGTTGTACCAAATTTGGGGGTGTTACAGTTTATTACTGTAGAATTTATGGTTTCATAATTTTATTATAAATTTATAACTATAAATATTGCATAAATAATAAAATATGATATAAGGTTTTTATCCTTCGACATGATATCAAAGCATGTATGAACCCTAGTCGACCGCCATGAGCCAACCTATCAAAAATCTCTATTTCTCTTCTCAAACACTAAATAACACACACAAAAAAAAATAATAAATAAATAAATAAATAAATAATGTCGTGCCTATTGTTTTTGGCAAATAATTTATGTTGCTTATTTTCCAATTGCTAATAAACTTGTAACAAATGCTTTATGCTAGCTATATTATTGCTATCAATAAATTGTTTCTTTCAAATCCTTGTGTGTCAATAGTGCCTATTGCTTTAGCGGATCAAAACACCCGCATCCAACTTCTAATGCATGCAAAAACCCTAATTTTCAACGTTCCTTTTGTTGCTGCTTGTACGATCTTTGCTTTTGCTACTTTATTTTGATTTTGTTATTGCTGGTGTAGTTTGAAGTTTTGTTTTCGCTTGCTATCGGATGTATTCATCAACAAATTTGCTATTGCTTTAATGTTTTTTTCTTTCCTTTATTCCAATTTTAGCTTTCGCAATTTTACTACTCGAATTACGTGAGAGTATTAGATGATGAAGTAGTTTACCCAAGCTCATTAGGATTCATGGTTTCATAATGTCACTGTAACTATAAATAATGCGTGAATAATATAATATGGTACCGAGTTTTTATCATTCAACAAATTTTTTCATCAAAAATACTATTTATTTACTTACGCATAGACTCTACATTATCTCTTTTCCCTCTCACTTACTCAAAATCAATTACTCCTCCAAATCCCCACCCCTACAAGGGCACGTACCTTTAATGTTAGTGTTAGCGACAAGTCTAGTTAGCATTTGTCGATTAGATAAAGTAGATGGTAGCTAAGTATTATTTTCTTTATGTTTGAATACTTGCCTTGCAAGGCAAGTTACATGTGTTGAGTCGGTTGTGGTTTGCAGCCCGAGTCTTAGGTCGGTTAGGATTGCCTCTCACTTCTATAAATAGAGGTGGGGGTGAAGAGCTCAACACACACATCTTCTTATTTTTTTCCTTTGTAACTGATTGAGGTGTTAATAAAACATAATCATTCGGTTATACTTTTTGGGTTTCGGTTCATTTAGGGTTCTTCTAATAAGTCAGTCGACTTTGGTTTGATCTTGTGCGACTAATATCAAGCTTTCTTGATTCCGCATTTCGGCGTTTCGGGTTTGTTGAAGATCGATTCCAACATTTAACAATCAACCACAACTTACATATACCTTATCAAACTCACATGCAAAAAGAGACTTTCTTCCTCATATGTGACGCACTGACGCCCCTCACCCTTAACCTCCAAAACTCGTCCCTCATGCCTAACCAGTGTGTCGTGTGTGTATAGCGAGGCTCATAAGTGGTGAACTCCCATCACCGACACCTCACACGTGATAAGGTCTCCTCGTTATATTCAACCTTGAGTGTTTGATTTATTGAATGGTTTATTTTCTGTGATTCATCCATACATAATACAAGGCATATATAGCTATCATTGTTATCTATTTTGGGTAAATACCCACTAATTGTGCTAATCACATAAATGTGACAACTATTGTGCTAATTACATTGAATGTGACAACTAATACAATAATTATCCATATGTCGACTAATACTCCCCCGCAGTTGGAGCGGGAGGAAGCCGGACGCTCAAACTGGATCGAAATTCTTCGAATAAGGTTGAGGGGAGACCCGTGTTAAATATATCTGCGTACTGATAACGGGATGGAATATGGAGGACTCGTACCAGACCAGCAGTAACCATGTCACGGACAAAATGGATGTCAATCTAGATGTGTTTGGTCCGTTGATGTTGAATAGGGTTGGCAGACAAATAGATTGCACTAACATTATCGCAGTATACCAGAGTGGCAGTAGAAAAAGGAGAATGCAGCTCACGAAGAAGGTTACGAAGCCATGCAGTCTCAGCTACAACATTAGCAACACCTCGATATTCGTCTTCGGCACTTGAACGGGAGATGGTGTGTGATTGGTGCTAAACCGTCAGATATTATTGACCAAGGTCAAATAAGTCAAAGACAGCTTAGGCCAATTCTCCGTGGATAGTATAGTGTTTCCCCGGGTCGTTATGTCCCAGCGAGATTGCAATGGTGCTTTTGAAAACGTTTTTAGGAATGAGTCGAACTAAGGACAGTAGCCAAAGATGATTGAGAAGTGATTATGCTACTGATTATTTAGAATTTGAACAACTTGTAATGATATTAACAATAATAGATATACAGATATAATCACACAGATGCAACTTGGAAATCAGATTACAAACAGAGAAAAGTGGGATTTAACAATTTACAACTACAGGGGGTGCAAGTGAAACTTTTTCAAACTTAAAATAAAAAGAAAATTTAAAATGAAAATGAAATTATTTACTTGATTATTTTAATATTTAAATACTAATTAATTAATTAAAACTATTTAAAAAGTAATTTAAATCTAATTTAAATTAAACTAAAAATGATAAAGACTACAAATTAAACTAAAAACTTGCAAAATTATTTTCTAAACCTCTAAATGAACTTGAAGAAAGTATAAAAATTAAAAATAAATGTTTTTGTCTTTTTATGGGTTTTCTATTAATTAAATACTAATTATATTAATTAAACTATTTAAACTATTTTAAATTACTAATAATACTAAAATGACTTAGAAAATTATAGAAAAATTTATAAAACTAATTAACCATCACAAGAATCCTAAAAAATTATAAAAATAATTTTACAACTAATTCTTAAGCTATTTATGAATTAATTACTTAATTATTATTTAAAGGCTAGTTTAACTAAATTAAATGTAAAAATTAGCAAATGAAAAGTGAAAATTGCAACACTAATTTTTAGTAGAGGTTTAATTACTTATAAAACTTAGAAAAAATATAAAAAGTTATCTGGGATAAAATTTAAGTACAAAAGCTAATTTTTTTTTTTTTATTTTGGCTTTTTAATTTAAACTAAGTTAATTAAAATTAAATCTAAAAATTACTAGATGAACAGTGAAAAATATGGAAAAATTATGGGAAGTATATTAACTGATAAAGAAGCTAAGAAAAATAAGCTAGGTGCAACAGCTTATCCAGATAAGCTGGAATAAGCCAAACAGTTGGAAATAAGCTAATTAAGCCAAAACTACTATAAAAGGAGAAAGGTTGCAAGGTAGAACGGAACTGGTTCCCCAGAGCAATTGGAAGGGGGTGTTGTGTTGTGTCTGTTGTGAGGCTGAGGTCCCAGGTTCGAACCCCACTTTTTGCACCATTTTTTATTTTTTTTTATTTTCTTTTTACAAAAACACTTAATAAGCAAAATTAAGACTTTTTTACAAAATAACTTTTGAAAATAAGCTAGAATAAGCTCTGTGTGATCACCAAACCCACACAGAACCTTAAACACTTTTGAAAATGGACTTTTGTGATGTAAAAAGCTATGGAATAAGCTAAAAGCTACAGCTATGGTTTAAGTAAGCTACAAGATACTGGTTTATACTTAAATTAAGCTAAATTCACTAAATAAGCTACAGGAATAAGCCAATACCCAACAATAAGCACTTGTATGTATGACTGAGACCAAAACAGGCCAAAAGGCCAATGTGCAACCCTATGTGGGGCCCATAGGATTGATTGGAAATCCAAAAGGAACTTGGATCCAATAAGCCAAGCTGGCAAGCTTCTAAATAAGCCAAAAAGCACAAGCTAAATCCCACAGATAAGCTAGATGTAAGCTTATCAAAATGAATGATCACCACTGATCACTCAGTGTGGATGTTTGGTTAGGGTATGTTTAAGGCATCAATAAGCTATAAGCCAGAGGTCTGAATCCCAAAATAAGCTCAGAACTATTAAGCCCCACTAATAAACTACTCAAAAAGCTAAATTGCAAGGGGTGGGACCCACTAATCAACCTAGAAGAGGCTTATGAAATATGGTCTAGAACCTGTGCATAGGGCATAGACTTGCCCTGCAGGTCAAAATAAGCAGTTGCACAAGCTTGTAGAAAAATCTAAAAAATAAGCTAATAGTAGAACTTTGAAGACTAGGTGACAAAGATTGATTTCTGAAAAGATCAAGGTCTCAAGTTTAACACAAAAATCACAAAAAATCTTCCAAGTTTTGGATTTCTGAAACAAATGAACTTTTGACTTTTTGAAATTACAAACTTAGATTGACTTTTATGAACTTTGATCTTGATTTCCTTACTGAATATGTTATTTTAGACTACAAGGACTTGAATATAAGTAACCTTAACAACTTGTGAACAAATTTGATGAGTTTGGAACCAAAAATCCTTACAGATGATAATTTGTGAAGGATTGAAAGTGATTTTGACTTTCTTTTGAACAAGCACTGGTTTTTATGATTTGTATGACCTATAATAACACAATGTAGCATACACAAACAATCTTTGAACACAGAATCACCCTAGAACTCCACCAACTCAGTTATGCCAAACAGGCCTTAAAAGCTTGATCTTGTTGATTTTCAAAGATTTAAACTGCTATGATCCACAAACTTAACTAAGATTAACAACTTACACTCCCAAGAACAGATTTAAACACAAAATCACAGACTATAACCACAGATACTTCAAATCACAAATTTCACTAAAAATGATCAATTATGAAAAATTTACTTAGAGCTAATATAACTAAATTCTATTGATTATTACAAGTCTAATTATGATCAATAAACAGAAATAGACACAATTCAACAGCTATGAAGCATTAAAATCCTAAAAACACATAATTAAACTCTACACTATAAAACTTGAAATTTTGAAATAAGAACTTAAAACCTTGTACTAGCTTTTACTAGTGCCTCTTTTTCTGCAACAAGCTCCTAGCTTATCAAAGATAAGCTAGGTAAAAGTCCATATTGCCCCTCCATTGCAGGCAACTTCCAAAAGCTTCCTGTCTAATGCAAAGGTACCCTGTGATATTTTGTTTTTGATTTTCCTTTTTTTTTATGTTTTCTTATTAATCTATATTACCTAAGTGAGCTTATGATACAGTAATATTAGGTTTAGAACATTATTAAAGCTTAAAAAGGAAATTGCAAATTGAAATACTAAAACTGAATTGTTAACTGAAAACTTGGAATTTTGATTAAGAAAAGTTAAAATTACAATACTAAAACAGATTACAAGCTTCATGGAATAAAACTAACAACTAGAATTTGAAATTACATTAATTCGACATAAAATTTAAGCTAAGTGACTATTGTGTCTTCTCCTTGCAATCTCTTCTATTTATACTTGAGAATTAGGGTTTCCCTTGGCCTTCTGAACAAATCCCATCATAAACCTGAGCCGTTGGATCACTGAGACTCCTCCACAGGGTGCCACGTGTTTTTGGCGCCAAAAATAGATTTTGTAATTTGCTTCTGTTTGCGTGTGTTGGAGGGGGGCATTAATTGTGGTTGTCCTGTTAGGTATATATGGTGGGTTGGGCGGTGGATTAGACAGGGATGGTGGGGTGGTGGTGATAAGATGGTGCAAGTGGTGTGGGGGAGGGAAGAAGAGGGAAAGGGGGTGTTTGTTTGACTTGTTTGACCATAGGTTCAAAGGTTGACCTTGGTGGTATCAAAAAGGGTGTGGGCTGGTGTTTATTTGGGCCAGGGAAGTGGAGTGTGGGCTGGGTATGTTTATTTTTAGATTGGATTTGGTGTTTGGGATTTATTATTATTAAGGGTCCGGTTTGGTTAGTAGTTTATCATAAGGACCAAGTTTGTAATTTTCTGAAAATACAAGGACTAAAGATGTAACTGTTCCAAAGTATCTTCAAGGGTGAATCCTGCCAAGCTTTGATAATACAAGGACCATGATGATAAATTCCACTTTTGACTTTTCCAGGGACTAAAACTACCAAACTTGCAAACTTCAAGGACCAAACATGTAAATACACCAAACTTTCCAACCAAGGACCATTCCCGCCATATATGAGAAGTACAAGGATGAAATTTTTTTTCTCAAAGTTTTAATATCCCAGGGACCATTTTTGTCAATTTTCAAAGTTCAGAGACTAAACTTACAATTTTGTGAAATTTTGTACCAAAGGACTAAATATGTAACTTTGTGATTTAAAAGGACCTTTGGTGACTTTTTCAAGTTTTCAGAATAACCAGGGACTAGCTTTGACAACTTTTGAAAGATGGGGACTGAAACTGCCAATTATGCAAACTTTGTTCATTTTTCATCTGTTTTTGATTATTTTGCATCTGAAACATATAAAACACATTCCTGGGATATTTTCAGTATTTTGATGCAATTTTGAGTGTTTTTAGATGTTTTGGCAGCTCAGAATAGGTAAAAATGATGAGTATTTACACACTCATCAGTGTGTTGTCGCTTGGAAGACTAGGAAAGAAGATTATAGCCCAGAAAGACACAGTATCCTGAAGTAGACCTGCGTGTGGATGGACAACCCGCCCAATCTGCATCTTTATATCCAACAAGAGAAGTGGTAGAGGATGAATATAGGTGAAGACCAAAATCTAAAGTCCCTCGAACGTATCGCAAGATACGTTTAAGTGCGGCTAAATGTGGCTCTCGAGGATCATGCATGTAAATACAAATCTGTTGGACAACATAGGAGAGATCTGGTCTTGTAAATGTTAGATACTGAAGGCCACCAACAAGGCTGCGATATAAGGTAGGATCTTGAACTGGAACACCTTCGGGACCCAGTTTGGATTCTGTGTCAACTGGTGTTCGAGATGGATTGCAGTTGGCCATGTGAGCATGCTCGAGGAGCTCAGTAGCATACTTCTGCTGAGACAGAAACGAACCTGTAGAAAGCTGTGTAGCAGAAATACCAAGGAAATAATTAAGGGCCCCGAGATCAGTCATGTCAAATTCACTATGCAAGGAGGCAATGATCTGCTGTAGAAGAGCTGTAGAAGAGGCTGTAAAAATAATATCATCTACATAGATAAGTAGATAAGCAACCTGAGAGCCCTGTCGAAGAATGAATAAAGAAGAGTCACAGCGACTGTGGTAGAATCCAACTCTAGTAGCATAACCTGCAAATCTCTGAAACCAAGCACGAGGTGCATGCTTTAGCCCATATAAAGATTTCTGTAGGACGCATACATGGAGAGGATACCGGGGGTCCACAAATCCTGACGGTTGGTGCATATATACAGTCTCAGATAAATTCCGTTAAGAAAAGCATTTTTAACATCAAGCTGATGAATAGGCCACTTTCGGGATACCGCAAGACTGAGAACCATGCGGATGGTAGCTGGTTTGACTACCGGACTGAAAGTCTCATCACAATCAATACCAAGTTGCTGACTACTACCATTGGCAACTAAACGAGCCTTATAACGACTCAAAGTCCCGTCAGCATGAAATTTATGCTTGAACAACCACAAAGATCTTACCAAATTAACACCAGAGGGTCGTGGTACAAGAATCCAAGTACCATTTTTAACTAACACATTATACTCATCATACATAGCATTATTCCAATGAGGGTTTTGAAGGGCGAGGAAGGGAGATTTAGGTAATGGTGATATATAAGAAGTATGAAGTGAGAGACGTTCAATGGGTTTGACAATGCCTGATTGTGACCGAGTGACCATGCGGTAAGTACGAGGTGGTTCGGTGGGAGGTTGTGTAGGTTGGGTTGAGGTGCTTTGGTTGAGGTGCTTTGGTTGATTGTTTGTGTAGGAGGTTGTTGGGGTGGTGATGATGGATCGACGGGTAGTGGGCTGTTGGGTGTAGATGTGTGAGCAAGGGGTGTAACGGGCTCATGATGGGTATTGGGACTGTCCTGCAGTGTATTTGGCGATGGTGGGTGAGTGAGTGCTTGGTGAAGTAGAGGGGACGGTGTGGAGTCTAAAAAGGTGTAGGAAGGTGGAGAGTCGGGAGTCATTGAGCAGTAAGGAAATTGGTTTTCGTCAAAGGTGACGTGTCGGGAAAGTAAAATTTTATTTGTTTCAAGGTCTAGGCATCGAAAGCCACGGTGATAGGCAGGATAGCCCAAGAAAATGCATGGTGTTGCTCGTGGGGCAAGTTTGTGGGGTGAGTGAAGGTGGGGGTAGCAGAGACACCCACATGTACGTAGGTTAGAGTAGTCAAGTGTTTTGTGAAAGAGTCTTGTGTAGGGGATTTCGTTGTTGATGGCGGGAGAGGGTAAAAGGTTGAGGAGGTAAGCAGCCATATGTAGGGCCTTGACCCAAAGGTGGGGGGTAGGTGGAATTGAAACAAGAGCGTACGAATGACATTGTTGATGGTTCTAATCATGCGTTCCGCCTTGCCATTTTGTTGAGAAGTTTTTGGGCAAGAAAATCGAAATTGTATTCCATGGTTAGCAAAAAGTGTGTGTAAGCGGTTATTGTCGAACTCACTACCATGGTCACATTGGAAACTTTTTATTTCGCATTTAAATTGGTTCTTAACATAATTGCGAAAGTGCATAAATTTATCAAGCACGTCAGATTTATTACGGAGACGGTAAATCCATAAATAATGGGAGAAATGATCAAGAAATAATACGTAGTATTTGAAACCACTTTTACTAGTAATTGGAGATGTCCATAAATCGGAATGAATAATATCAAAACACTGTTAAACAGTAGACTTGGAGCTATGAAAAGGGAGCTTCACATGTTTGCCAAGTTGGCATGCGTGACAAACATGGGAAGACTTTTCTTTATTACATGAAATAAATTGACGAGAAACAAGAGACCGTAGCACTTCATCACCGGGATGACCAAGGCGTTGGTGCCACGTGGAGGAGCTTGTGGAGAGAAGAGTGGTAGGAATGGTTGACGGCTTGGTGACGGGATAAAGATCACCTGAACTATCACATCGAAGGAGGATATGGCGAATCCAGAAGTCCTTCACAGAAAAAACAAAGGCGTCAAATTCAATTGTACAATTATTGTCTCTAGTAAATTGACGAACAGAAATGAGATTTTTAATAATATTGGGGGTGAAAAGGACATTGTGTAGATGAAGTGGGCGATGGGAAGATGGAATAATGCTATGTCCGGTGTTTGTGACGGGAATAGAATTTCTGTCACCAACATGCACAGATGGGAATAAACGTTTGTTAAAAAGTGTACTTATATTACTTGCGTTGGAATTTAAATGAGAAGAAGCACATGTATCCATGTTCCACGTTGGGTCTTTACCCAAAATAGATAACAATGATAGCTATATATCCCTTGTATTATGTATGGATGAATCACAGAAAATAAACCATTCAACATGGTATTAGAGCTCTAGGTATGATCCTCGGACGTGGTTGGCCACCTTAGCCGCCACCTCAATGCCACCCCGTCAAACCCTAGCCACCGCCGTTTATTCGTGCTAAAAAAAACAAAAAAACAAAAAAAAAACTGCAGCCAAGTGTTTGACAAGATCAGCGGCCGTGGCTTCGTAAATAAATTCCGAAGAAAAGCATACCGGAATCGCAATCGTAGTCATAAGGACGCACCGTCACGCACCAGAACAAGCAGGCATTCATAAACCAAATAATTTTTTTTCCAGATTATGCGATTGGCTACCTATCAAAGTCTTGATTATTCATCAAGATAAATATCTTTAGTTTTATTTTTGTATTTTAATAATTAAATTTTCTCGTTTGTACTCCAATCCGAGCTTTCGCGATTTCGCCGCTTGGATTGCGAGGGAGTATTAGATGAATAATGAATAGGCCCAAGCCCGATGTGCGGGTTTATTGATTTTAAGGTTTTATGTATACAACCCACGGGGTTTACATTATTCAACATGATTATGTACGTTAACCAATCTGAATAAATAAAAATATAATGCTAAATTTTATTGGCTGATTGTTGTTTATCAAACAGTTTCAATTATTTCTTGATCAAAATACTGATAAATTAGTTCTTTAAGTTAAAAGCTAGAAAACACAAGTAAACAAACTACATAGTCTAACTAATGCAAAAAGATATTCATGTCTAAATATTTAATTAAGCATGACTCAACAACTACCCATATGCATTTTTAGAGTTTTAGTAAGTACACATGGTTTTTATAAAATAAAAATAAAAAAAATTGTAACGGTTTTGACAATAATAAAAAAAAAAAAAAAAAAAAAAAAAAAAAAAAAAAAAAAAAAATTAAAAAAAAAGAAGAAAAAAGAAAAAAAAAAAAAAGAAAAAAAAAAAGAAAAAGAAAAAAAAATATACTCCGTATGTGATGTGCACCGGTTTACATATAGGCCAAAGTAAACCTATAAACCAAAAATCACTAAAGACCAAAACATGTTTAAATGGCCCAATCTAGGAAGAACAGCAACCCATTACACAAATGAACAATACATTTAGGGCCCAAATGTCTATCAATCAAAAAGTTTCAATTGGTATTTTTGTTTCTCTCCTATTTTGCAAAAAAAGGATTCAGTAATTTGACGAATTGACGAAGAACCAATCAACCAAATGCGTATAATTAGTTTGTAGTCAGCTAGATAAATAAATCGTACATTTCTTATAGACTGTAATAAGTGAAAATACAAATTGCACAAAAAATAATAATAAATAAATAATAAAATCAATTGACCAATATGATATCATAATTGCAAAATCGAACCAATCTATTTAGTAATAAAAGTCAAAATTAAATTAGTTTTGTTAAACTTTTAAAAAACTCTGTGGAGAAAAAAAATGAAAATATACATAGCCTTGTGAGTTTGTTCTTCTTTTTTTTTTTTTTTTTTTTTTTTCAAACTTAAGTGGAAATAAAAGTTAGATTTTAAACTCAGAAGAGATTAACCTTAAATCTAATTTTATTTAATTAAATGTAAAATCCTTAATTTTAATAGTTTTTAAATATATTATATATTAAAAAAAAAAAAAAAAAAAAAAAAAAAAAAAAAAAAAAAAACCCCCTTCACCCCATATACTTTAAACTTGCTTTATAAATAACAACTACGTAATATTTAAAACACTATCAACATACGCTTACATGTTATTCCGTATATGCACGAATTAAATATAACATCTATAAAAATTTATATTCAATGAATTTTGAATTATGTTAAAATATCAAATTAAACTACTTAAACAATAAGTTATTAAACAAACTTGATCATATTTTCAAATCCGAGCAAATATGGTTGAGATATTGTTATTAGCTATAATCATTGTTCGAACCTGATCTGCGTTTAATAATATATGCATATGCGGGTTAAAAACTATAATACAAATAACGATAAATAATTTAATGGTAATACCAAAAATCCGTAGATTCACGGGATTATAAATATTAAAATGAAAGCACGCTTTATAAGTACATACCAAACAAATTTAGTTAAAATGTAATTATTATTTGTAGTTATAGTCTAAACCCTGTTCATGTAATATCACAGTTACAAAATATTAATCATTGTTAAACTCTCATATGCCTGCATATTAAACTATACTTTATAAAAATTTGATTCATGTGTTAACCCCGTGCGTGCATGAGATTTATAACTAGTACACACCTAAAACACATGTTTAAATCTCTATAATACAGAAAACGCAATTTCTTAAAACTTAAAAACCTAAAGCACAAGTAACGTTGTTAGGCTAAAATACCCCTACTTATAAAAGATAATACAATCTCATAAATATTTAAATTTATAATTACAATTTAAACAACTAACATTTTTCATTCTCACTTACTCCACATCTATATATACATTAAAAAAATAATAATAAAATAAATAAAATTCAAATTAACACTATTATACACCGTACCCGCTATGTACGTGCAATTATCTAGTATGTTTAATCTTGAATCATTTGACAAGTCTATTCTTTCTTCAATTCTCACCAATCGTTTTCTTTAAATCAATCAATCACATCATTAGGCAAATAATTAAGCATGATTATTAGGCGATCATTATTATAAATTAATTTTTATGACATTCATAGTTAAGATGACTATACTTTTTTTTTTTTTTTTTTTTTCATGTTTCTAAAATTCAATTATTATGGTATATATAATCTCACACAAACACATCAATCTCACATAATTATTCATGGCGGGTCTCGAACCCACAAGTCCACAACCTCTAAGTTGAGGCATTAATTTTCTCACAGGTATCGGCCGCTAGATGGTATTAAAGTTTATCGGATAAAATAAATTAATTACGAGTATAAAACTAAATTTCTTTATTTGTTTAAAGTTATCGTTTGGTAAAAATATAAAAGTATAAAGTTGACTCAATATCAATGATGCCATTATATACGATTATACGCGTATGTATGTTACTTCAGCAATTGCATTTTTCACATGTTATGACTTACTTGTATAGCTAAAATTCGTGCCATAAAAAGTGTATAGACTATAGTACACACTTTACTACGATATAAAGAAAATCAAAAACAAACAAAAGAAGAAAACTTGCATATGAGCTTAAAACCTTTAAGTTATTTAGTTTGTTAGTTTGTTACTAGCTTTCTACAAATTTAGTTTGTTAGTTTCCAATCGAGAATGACTGTAAATTATCATTTAAGAGTTTTGCGGAACGGTTAAAGATCACTGTGCAATAGTGAATAATACGTTAAAGGGCCATTTTTTTTGCCTATAACGGCGCCATGCGAGTTATAGTGGCAACCGGGATTCAGCGTTATAGCATCAACGACATCTTCTTAAGGCTACTAGCAGTGGTGACCTATATTGCATCATCTTTTCGGCTGCCACCTCAGCATTCTCTCTTTTCAACCCATATTTACTTCTCTCATCACAATGGCAACCCATATTACATTATTTTTTTTATTTTTTTTTATTTTTAAACATATTTTAACACAAACACAAATTTTATTAATAAAACGTAAATATTACATAAGCGAAACGATACGAAATGAAAACCATTACAACTAAATAAAAAACTTAAACAACTAAAAATTAAACACGACAACACTTATTTAAAAACTAATAATTTAGCTTGTGGCGTTCCTTGATTTCCGCCTTAATTCGGATAAGTTCATCACGTTGTCGTTTGGGCAAATTTGGGTCGATTGCCGAATTGTAGAAAATCAATCTTGCCCCCGTTTGGTATTTCTCAGAAGTTCCTTTTGTTCCTCCTGGCATTCCAAGAGCTTTGGACATATCGTCAAGATCATTCTCACCACTTCCATGCGTCCCCTTGACATTATCAACAATAGCACCAAAATTCGCAACTTGACAACGAATTCTAGTCTTCCATTTGGAAATGATCGAATTGTATGTCCGGTCTGAACCAGTTTCTCTTCGAAAGTAGGCTACCACTTTATTCCAAAATTGGTGCCGATTCATAGAGTTTCTTTTTTTTCTTTTTTTTTTTTTTTTTTTTCATTTTCCGAAACAAAGATGAAAGCTTTACAAAGAATGACCTCTTCTCTGCTAGAACATGGATCAGCTTTTTTGGCCGGTTCGGGTTCTTTGGCTTTGGCTTTGCCTTTCGACTTTGTAGCACGCGAAGGCTTCTTTGGCTTGACAGGTGATGTCTCTTCGATTTCGTCATACTCATCGTCATCAACGGGCATAGAACCGTCGTAGGAACCGTGACCCGAACCTTGCCCCATCGAAACATCTTGACTCGGGTGGTCTTGGCTTGGATAGTGTTGGGTTGAATAGCCATAGTTGTGATAGTTTGCCCAATCATCCAAATTCATATCAAGATTAATAGACCGAATTGGAGAATGTTCTTGATACGGTTGGGAACAATGCAATAAATTAATGTTAGGACGATAAGACGACTCACTTGGTTCTTGGTGATAATCAACACGTTGTGGTGGGACAAAAGGACGATGAACGGAAAACAAGTTTTCTCTTTGATTGACTTGTGGTAATTGTGTTGGATATTCAAAAGATTGTGGAAGAAAGCGTATGTTCCCTTGTTGTGGTGGTGTTATGCCGGTTAGTTCAAAGGTGTTTTGCGGAGAGAAATTTATATCCGGTGCATTTTTGGTTAGTCGGGATCGTCGGTTTTTTTATTGTGGAGTGTTTTTCTTTGACATTGTGAATATTGATGAGAATTTGGATGAATTGTTTTTGAAATTGTGTGTTTGAAAATGGGTTTGATGTGGGTATTTATAGGATGAAAAGTGGTAAATATTTTGGAATTTATTTATTTATTTATTTTATTATTATTATTATTATTATTATTATTTTGGTTGGAAACAACGGTTTGATTTTTTGAAAAGTGGTAATTGTGTTGGAAAGTATTGCTTCAAAATCGGTTGTCTACACGACCGATTTGTGGTTTCACATTGACCGGCGATCGATATTGCCTTAAATTCACAGTGGGACGATCGATATTGGAAATCGATCGCTCGATCCACTTGATCGATTTATTCCGATGCACTGCTAGAAG
This sequence comes from Artemisia argyi, assembly GCA_030686995.1. Lineage (NCBI taxonomy): Eukaryota > Viridiplantae > Streptophyta > Magnoliopsida > Asterales > Asteraceae > Artemisia > Artemisia argyi. The sequence continues at coordinate 9,035 of JARVZY010002710.1, read as the reverse complement.
CCTAACAAGTGTTATTGGCTTTGTTTGTTTGTTTTTTTGTTTTATTTTCCTTTTTGAAGGAATAAATAAATAATACTTGTAGGTCTCATAAACCTATAACTTGGGTTATATTGGAAAAGTTGTTTTCTGAGGTATGTATTATAAAATATTATAATGTAAAAGCTGAAATGACGTGTCGATAATATACATATAATACAAACTGCATCTAATGCTTTTAGAGTATCATCATCCGTAACTTGAGTTAAGTTATAACTCAGTGCCACGTCAGCGACACATCAGCTTTACCACTTTAACTTTAACTAAAAAAAAAACACCCTCATTCATAACTCAACCTTAACTCAACAATTTGGGCCCCACTTTTATCATTTTTTTCAATTATTTAAACAAATACAAATTAAAACAAATTACATTTTTTTAAACAAATCACTAAAAATACAAATGTTATTAAAAAAAAAAAAAAAAAAAAAAAAAAAAAAAACAAAAAAAACTACAAGGACTGAAAATGTTATTACTTTAAACAAGAAACCACAAGGTCTAAACTATAATATACCGAAAACCACAAGGACATTGTAACTTTGCAAATGTTTTCTTCTTCTTCTTCGGAGTAAACCTGCAACACACACTGAAACACACACTGAAACACACACATAACACACACACAAAACCCATCGAAAAACCATTTAAATCATTTAAATCGGAAAAAAAAAAAAAAAAAAAAAAAAAAAAAAAAAAAAAAGACGCTTAACTCGGCGTTACCATGGTAACGTACGTTATAACGCCCAAGGTTAACGCAAGTTTAACGCAGGAGACGTTGTGGTAACGCAAGTTTAACGCAAGCCACGTGGGCATAACGCCCAGCCTTGCGTTACGAATGCGCATGCTCTTATAGTTAAAGTTAACTTTTATGTTCAACTACTTCATACGTCTTATTTTGATTGTACTTTGCTTCTTCAAAAAATTTATCCTTTTCTTTAAGTAAGAAGTTTTGATTACTAATTCTTCCTATTTTTCCCACGTCTTTCAATCTTTTAAGAAAACTACGAGCAATGGTTATCTTTAATGCATACGAGGAATAAACTTGTCTAACTAGACCAAGGATCAAATGAGAAAAAAACTTAAAATGAGAAGGATGAGAAATAATTATAATTACATATTTTAGATGCATCGACTAGAATTAGATGCATCCCTAGTCTTTTAGATGCATCATAATATATTTTCTAGCAAAAAATTATATGCATATACATATATTATATGCATTTCATCAAGTTAGACGAATCCTACACATTTTTCGTCTTCTGTGGGTCAAATATATTTTTAGTACTACTTTGCATCGTTTTCACTTCAAAATCACTTTCGAAACTAATTGTAATGCATCTAAATGAATAGAGATGCATCTAAATCAAGTCGATATATCTCAAATGTGTGGTTATAATTATTTATCATCTTTCTCATTTTAAGTTTTCTTCTCACCGAATCCTTACCCCAACTAGCTAATCATAAAAGTATATTCATTGTACGTATATAAGTTGAAAAAAAAAAAAAAAATATATATATATATATATATATATATATATATATATATATATATATATATATATATATATATATATATATATTTGCTGGTGAACTACGAAATAGTAGATCTTTCTCCTTTAAGGTACTTTTGAGCCAACTCACAAATCACAATACGAAAACACTGGATGTATGTTTAAAACGATTGCATGAAAGGTGAATCTTCAAACCATAACCATATATTTCAAAAGCAAGATTGGAAGATTGAAGTAAAAGCGTATGTGTCAATCTCATCCCAAAAGTTAGGCTCAAAAATATGAACTTTGATGATTCAATCATAGGTGGATGTGGCCCCATTCTTTGATGATTCAGTCATAGGTGGATGTGGCTCGATTCATATCATCAACTATACTAGTGGTCACTTTATTTTAGTGCCATAAAATTATAAACACCCATATACGTCTTTTTTTTCTTTTTTTTTTTTCTTTTTTTCTTTTTTTCTTTTTCTCCTTTTCTTTTTTTTTCCACAACATCCATATACGTCAATTAAAGTAAGAAGATTTGCATTTTGCACATGTGTTAAGAGTTGGCGTGATGGTGACCACAATTATTATTGTCAAGTCAGCGTCACATCATTTTTTTACTACATCACCAATGTCACTGCTGTTAAAAAGAAAAAGAAAAAAAATCACCAACGTCACTATCAGAAAGGTATAATAAGACAACCAATATCACCACTCATACATACATTCCACTTATACACAAATATATCTCACTATAAACACAAACAAACTCCACAAATATACTGACTGACTTGTGCTTAAAATCAACAACCGACGCATCGTGAGGTTAGAGGTTTTTTAGGCTATGCACAATGATGACCTACGACGATTTTGCATGCTACATCAGTTTTCTCTCTCCGGCGACCTTTAAACGACCTAGCATCCACATCAGCGACCTTCTTAATTTTTTTATTATTTTTTATCTTTTTTAATTCAAATTTTTTTACTTATAAATACCCCTTCATTCATCCATCTTTAAACACCAACTCTTAATTTCTTATCTCATATATAAAAAATGTCTCAAGAAAACACTCCCAAAAATAATCCCCCGACACCTGAAGAAACGGTTAATACTCGACTCTCAGATATCATTATGTCATTTCCAACGGAAGATGATGAATATGAACTGGTTGAGGAACCAGTTGGCAATATGTTTCTTACTGATGAAGAGGAACGACAACTTCTTTTGGATGAAGAAGCATTGAGAGCAAATGATGAAGAAGAAGCTCGCAAGGAGCGGGAAGAGGAACGTCGGTTTGAAAAAGCGTAAAAAGAGTAGGAAGAGGGTTTTGGGACTTTTCTGCTTACGACGATGGTTATTACACAGATTAATCTGAAAGTTGAATAACTCATCTAGCCGACGAACTTACGTGTTTTAATTTGTGTATCGTAATTTGTATTTTCATTTCAATGTTGTATTCTACTTTGTTTATGTAATGAATAAAAGTTCGTATTCGAAAATAAATTTCCATTCAGCTAAATGAAAATAGATATTACAATACGAAATTTTAAAAAACAATACGAAATACAAATAATACAACACTTCTATTTATTCTGAACATGCATCCAAATAAATTTGGAATTCATTTGTTGTTCTGCTTTTCCCGCCTTCTTAAACAAAGCGTTATGCATCTCGTAATCGTTCTCGAATTGTTGTTTAAAAAAGTATCGATCAAAGCATGTTTCTCTTGTGGTATGTCACTACATTCTGCATATGCTTTTCTCAGATCGTTTTTAGCTATGCTAGCATTCTCATACGCAATGGCTAAGTTCATCATGGCTACTGACGAACTTTATCCTCTTCAATTTGTTGTTGAACAATAGTTTTGATTTCACCGACAGTGTGTGGAAGTGAACAAGCCATTTAGAAAAGATGATAAAAATGTGTATACATTGTGTATTAAATGATAAGATAAATGAGGTATTTATAGTGTAAAGGGTATAAATTTTTTAAAGTAATTTTATTTTTATATTTTTATATTTCATTTTTATATTTATTGTTGGCATGAATATTACGATATTTAATCTAAACATCCTCTTCATGTTTTGATGATGACAAAGATGTAAGTTACAACATATAACGTAAAGTGCTTAAGTTATTTGTGATCACAATTCATCTATGCATTCATACGTCAACAAGCCTCGACATCTCAACGTCTCAAGTATGCTTCAACAATCACTTAAGGACATACAAACAAATGTCTAATACATTTTATGATCAAAGGGATGTTTATTTAAATAATACAAAGTTTATAAAATTAAATAAACTCATTATATATTTAGAAAAACACTTTTGGTAATTAAAGAAAAATGTTTAATTCATAATAAATATATGAATTCAAATTTTTAACTAAAATCAGTTAGTTTTTCACCAAATAAACTTTCTCCCGAAAAAGACAAGAAAACTGCCGTTTTCGTATGGGCGGCCCCCTTAATTTTAAGGGGGCTGGCACACAATTAAAGGGGCCGGCCACGCTCCCCTGTCAGATTCTGTCAGAAATTTTTCCCTATAAATACCACCTCAAACCTGCTATTTTTCTCACCTTTTGCACGAAAAATTTTCAGTCCCAAACCTTTCCAAACACACTTCTAAATCCTTTGATCATAAGTTTATTAGTCTTTGTTTCAAGTGATTCAATCCCTCATCACTCAAAGTGCAAGAGAAGAATTCTCCCTATCATAAAGCCAAAGATGTATTAGAGACTAGTTAGTGTTTATGTGAAGTTTTGAGTTATGTTTATGTAATAAGTAAATCAAGATGATCTTACTTAGTAGTGGATCAATGAGTGAGTAAGAAGTAGTGGGAAGAAGTAGTAGTGTGGAGAAATCATGTAGTTGTGAAGAAGTAGGTGTGTGAATAAGTAGTGAAGTGTAGAAGAAGTTGTGAAGTAGTCGTGAAGTCGTGAAGAAGTCGTGAAGTAGTGTAGAAGTTGTGTAGTAATCGAACTCGTGTTGTGAGATTAGTTCTAGCTACTATTAGAACTCGACATTTAGCTTAATGTCGTTAAATGGTGTAAGCAAAAGTTGTGTAAGGTTTTCTCCGCCAAAAGGGAGCTTGTTGAGTAGTGAAGAAAACTCTCGAGTAGGTTACTCGGGGAGTGGAGTAGGGCAAAGAAGGTGTCCTTGTAGCCGAACCACTATAAATCATCGTGTCCGATTTACATCCTCTTTCTCTTATCTTTTCACATTTATTCTTGTATTTATCGCTTTATATTTATGCTTGCAAATGTGTATTGATTGTTGCTTATATTGTCATGATGATTGATTGTGGTGTAGTTACAAGTTAATATTGTGATAGGATATATAATTGTATGATATGGTCTAATGGACTTATATATATTATTAACACTTCTCATGTTGAGTTTAACTTAATTAATAATTTGATACAAAACGTTTTAAGATTTTAAAAAGGAAAACGTATTCACATAAAGATCGACCAAAGCTTCATTCATAAAACTAAGTTTTGAAAACTAATCCAAAAGCTCACATATATAATTGATCATATTGATTATATGTTGTTTTCATACTAAACTCTAATTGAAGGTTTTTCAAACAAACAATTGAATAAATTTGAATCAACATTTTCAAACCAAGTTTTATAAAATCAAAAAGAGGGGAAAACTATTCAACCCCCCCCCCCCCTTCTAGATTTCCACAATTGGTGTCAGAGTCATGTCGCTCTAATTTTCAAAACAAATGGTTTTAAAAATTGAGAACGATCCATGTATCAAATTATCCATTAAGGAGGATTAAATATGAAAAGTGTTTTGTTGATTAACGTGTATTAGTTTTGATGTTATATATACTAATTATACTAGCTCGAAATTAGATTATGCTTTAAATAAGTATTATATGTTCGGTATCAAATTCAGAAAGTTTCACAACTTTTAGCAAAGTCAGAAAATAATTTTTTACATAAAATGAAATTTTGAGTACCAGATGGGCGGCCCCTTTAATTGTCTGGGCGGCACCCTTAAATACTAGGCGGTCCCCTTAATTATTTAAGGGGTCCGCCTGTCGGTTCGCAGTTTTTTTTTCTCGAAAACTTTGAAAAATCATATAAAAATAACCGTACCTCCGTAGAAGTCGTGCCACCCGGAATTTTAAAGGTAATTGAGTCTACTTTCATTTAAAAATGCTTACAAGTAACCATTACAAATTTAAATAAGTCAGAAAGTCAAAATACTACACGGAGGTCAGAAATTTGAGTCTCGTTTTAACGTAAAACTTGTATTTTACCTTTTCCTTCGAGTCGGGCATTCCTAGTCGATATGTCTTTGAAAAATTAAGCATTTATGCTTTAAAAATATTGATCTTAATTAAATTTTAAAATGGATAAGAAACTATTTTATTTTCAAATAAAATCGAGCTAAGTAAACATTGGTATATATAATACACAAAACGACGACAAGTGTCTTATGTGCTATGTGAACTTATTTGTGTTTCTATTTTGTTAATTGAATATATTAGATGATTGTTGCTATTTGATTTTTAGTTAATTTTATATCTAAGAATATGTGCCTTATTAGTTTATAGCTAGTTTTCCGGTTTATACTTAAATAGATCTTACGCTAGATTTCTTGCGTTAGGATTGCAATATTATGCTTGCATTGCATATAGGTATAGATGACTTAATGTTACTCAAACATCTTGTAAATGAGTTAAATCTAGTCACCTAAATATTTCAAACAATTTAATCTACTCTTAACAACACACTTAAATATTTTCAACAAATTACCTTGTTTTACCTTAAGTTGTTTAATAAGAGAAATTGAATCATTGAAAAACATTAGTAGTTATATAAAAGAAAAAGTATTTTCAAAATCTAAATGTGTTCATTATAAGTAACAATGAAGAGTCTTTCACATAAACAAAACATATAACAATCATGAAGTAATAAGTCAAATTTCAATCATTCACCAACCTCACTCATAAATAATCTTAGAATTAATGGAACACACTATCAAAATGCCTATTTATTTTAAATGAGTGTTTGAGAGGGTCAAGAAAGATCTTGATATTATATCAATTCATTATTCAAATTATGGTTGATATATTCATCAAATCTAATTGACATGTTTTTAGTATGGACAAGAAATTGGATTGTTATTTGTTTAGTTTCCAGATTACATCAAATTTTAATAAAAGATATAGTCTTGAATCTACATATTCAATCACACTAGATTGATATGAAAATATTTACATCCTTTGTAGATGAAAAGAATATGCATTGGATCATAACTCACACTTGTGTTGATAATGCCATATTGAATCTACTTGTCTAATAGTTGTGTTCCAAATATTAGAATAACATGTTTAACACATGCATAAAATATACAATGAAGTAGGATTGACGACTTGGATATTTCGTCCGAAATATTCAAGCAATTTACATTGCAATGCAATAGATAAATGTGTCATATCCGAAAAACCAAACATGAGCAAACTAACAACATATGTAAACTTTGCTCATACTACTTAAAATCATTACTTCAAGATAAAATACATATTTAAAAATAATACACACTATATATTCTATGTATTTCATTTTCTTTGTAGCATGAATGATTGTGTTACAAGATAATGCACTACACTTTCCTTTTTGAAATAATATAAGTTATTAGAATTAAAAAATAACTTGTCACAATCCATAAACAAGTAAAATTTATTTTTTCAAATACTTGTTAAAGTATGATATATAACATTGACAAAAATCATAGAAAATAATATTTGTTTAAAAATATTTTAATGTCTAGTTTTGATATCATTTGAGAATCACAAACTCATTTAAGATAAATAATCTTAATGAGATTCATTTCACAAGAGATGCTAAGGTGCACTCTTAAGTCTAGCACATTTATTAAATCAAGTAATATGCAATCAAAACCAAACAACCGGTTTAAAACTTTTTGTTTACTCTTATCTAAACATTCAACACGTCGCTACTGGGATCGTGAATAAAATATATCACTAGACTTACCTTCATAAAAACATGACATTTGAGTCACATTAAGCCAAGCATTAGTGAACCAAGAAAACTTCATATTTGGTACTCTTCGATAGGTAAATTTAGTAATTTAATTTCTTCTAAAAAGAGAATGACTACTAGAGAACCTATTGTCTAGAAACTCAATTTAACCTAAAGGTTGAATTGCTTCTATGTGAGAAGTTGGGTGTGTGTAACCCGTAAAAATGGCCGTGTTTAGCCTTAATGGAGCACCACTAGTAATAGTCTCATACTCATTCTCCAACTTGATTAAATTGCTATTCCTAAATATACCTAACACTAAGCTTACTTTTATGAACTTTGCTTCTCATTAGATGCTTTCATTCATAGATTTATGGCATATCGCATATATGTTGTTTCTAGATGTTTATTTGCTCCTATGTGATTTGATTTCATGCCTTTACATGCTTAACTCTATATGTCTCATTCATCTAGGTTTATATTTCTTGCCCTTAGATCCTACACCCTTATTTCATGAGAACCTTAGTGTCACAATCCGATAGGTCATATTAGTCTCCATGCATACTTACTTCCTTATTCATCATCTTGTTTCCTCCTAACAATCCACTCCTTTGTCAAGAGATAGTTAGATTTTAATCTAATACCTCTCTAAGTTGAAGTGACAAATTAAATATTTCATCCGAAATGTTTAAGTATTTTTAATTAGCAAAATGCAAATTAAAATGTCACTCATTGTTCATGTCTATTTCTTGAGTCATGACTCTATTATTATATAGATGTCAAACACCTTCCGTCCACCTTTAGGAAAACCTTCTTGTATGCTATCCTTCATCCTTCGTGTCATTGTTAAAATTATCGTTTTCATGTTGGTTTGTCTTTATTTGAGTCACACTTTATGTCCGGATGAGCATGAATTTAATGGGAAGGGAAATCACACTCTCTCACATGTATCCTTCTACCTCACACCCAAAACCGAGTCATCCTTTGTACTACCAATCTCGAGTCATCCACCATTTCCATACCATCATCATCATCATCAATCAATGACTATATCAACACCCACTTGTTACCTCCACCAAGAACCACCATCTCTAACAAAAACTTGTCATCATACAACCAAAACAACTCTTCATTGACCTTACTAATGAAGATGACACCACTCCATCCATCAATGGATATATCAACTCACAATTGTCTCCACTACCAAAAGTATCACCACCACCTCCTACCCAAGAAATTCCTTCCTTTAACATCACTCTTGCGCTTCCACCTAGTCATCTCCACTTGATCCTCATTTCCCATCTTCACAAGAAGATTCAACCATGTCCACCATTCCCTACATTCTACTAAGTGCGTCATCACCACAAAACTTAAATCCCTGAAAGTCAAGTGAATTTTATTACGAAATGCGTCATTTCCACTTTCTAGCAAGTGAAGAACACAATGAAGAAATCCAAGCTTCAAGTGTTGTCGAGTCATCACCACCTCATTTC
>JARVZY010000342.1:0-19904 GCA_030686995.1 Artemisia argyi | reverse complement strand
GTATTTCTCAATGATTGAATGGAAATTCCTGCCAGGGTCAACATCAAACAGCCCTGATAGCAGGTCACTTCGGTAATTCTTTATGAGTTACGCTTAGTGTTCGCGGTGGTTTCAAATGGTCTACAGTCGTGGAGTGATCCCCAGCGACTCACCCAGTCATTGAGCTCCTTAGTAGGTCTCGTAAGCTCCTTCGGGAGTATCTGACATGGGAACGGCCTTGGTAAGGGTTAGAAGGAGTCTTCACACTATGCTGTTGACGATATCTAATTCCTTATCTGTAAGTATCGGTTGTTTATTGCTAACTGTTTACCTGCAGCTATACATCTCCATGGCGAAAGATTCCACATGCTCATACATGCATCACAAAGACAAAGGAAAGTTCTCACAAAGATCAAAGGATAGCAACAGTCAAAGAAAGATTCTATGCCAAAAAGAAGAATCTACAAAGTAAAGTGACAAAGATCGAAGTGAAAGAACAGGAATAACAAATGTATGTATGACAAAGACTTAAGACGTATGAGCATGTTGGAATGGCAGACAACCACCACAAACACAGAAGTGACGAAAGGCAGATGACATCATTGGATCACTTCAACAACAATGAAGCATGATGAACTGGAACTATGATTCATCTAGTGATTCTTAAAGACGTCAAGAGCAATGAATGTTAAAGTTTAAAGACAAAGATGATGATGTCGCGCAACCTTCAATGACCAACACTTAGGGGGAGATTGTTAGAATCGTATTTTTATTTATAAAAAGTGTCGGTCATTAATGTATTGTTATAGGTTGCTTTAGAATATCATTATGATGAAGTTTATACTTAGTTTTCATGTTTTTATAAAGTCTAAGGGCTAGTTATGTAATATGGTCAAAGATATGTGAAGCCCTAGACTATGAGTATAAATACTCTTGTAAACCTCATTTGAGAGGTTGGTGCTCTTAGTAATAACATAGGTTATTATTTTCACACACTAGGAGTTCCCTCACACACTCTCTCTCTACTTACTTTCTCTCTCTAGGATTAAGCATGATTCGCAAGTGAAATAGGTTGTTCTACGGTCCTACACGAATCAAGATTCAATTTTTATGCATTTCGATAATTAATTACATATTATAACGGCTCTAGATGCCACTGTTGGAATTATGATATCATGACAATCATATAAAATAAACCAAACACATCAAGAGAGCATAGCGGAAGCAATTATAACAAGATCATATAACATGTAATTAATTAATCAAATATAAAAGTAAACATACCTTTGTGATTCTAGCCCGAACAAAAATCAATATGCAATCTTCAACTTATGAACCCTAATTAGGGTTTATGTGGATTATAAGAATTACCCCTTACCTCTTTTGTAATTCAATCCAAGAATCAAACAATAGTGTGTTTGAATCGTGTTCTTGTACACACGTACTAATACAAGTAAAAGTTTATGCAAGTAAATCAAACACAAAACTTTTGATCTTATGAAAATCAAAAACCCTTAGAGGGATAAAAGATGGATCGATTTTGAGGACAAGAGAGAAAGAAAACACCTAGAATGTGTGTACAAGTTATGAGAAAACAATATCCCATGAGGTGTTTATATACTAGTGTTTACTTGGAGCCCAAGGCAAAGAGGAGGTGGAAAACCCCCTTATGGCCAATCGGTTGGAACCTCCTCAAAGAGATTCCGGAACCTTCTATTGTTTCCAATTAATCACAAGTATTACTTTCCTTTTCTTCGTCTAACGGTTGTTAGTCATTCTCCGTTAAATACTAACGGTCGTTACTAGTTTTGTGTTTATTAATAATTATATATAACATTTATAAATAATTATTCTTTTACTCTTCATACGTAAAGTGTGCAATCTCACGATCTCGAGTTCGATCATAACATACTACTAATAAAATAATGTCCATAATCTAACAGCAACGACAAAGAAAATAGTTACAAATCCGTTGCAAAATATAAACTAAATTCTTTTAAAGTTATTTATATATTTCCCGTTGTAAATGCGGCAATTTATAAATATTTGCAACGGAAAAGCAACGAAAGACAAAAAGTAAATCTTAAAGAAATTATAAATTTTTTTTCCGTTGCAATTTTCATAATTTGCATTTTGCAAATAGTAACCGAAGACAAAATTTATATCTAAAAGAAGTTATCATTTGTTTTCCGTTGCAATTCGGTTGCAAATTTTCAAAATTTGCAACGGAATAACAATGGAAGACAAGTATTAAATCTAAAACGAATTATCACTTATTTTTTGTTGCAAGTCTGTTGCAATAATCTATATTTGAACGGAATAGCAACAAAAGACATAATTTGAATATTGTTTCTTGTCATCGCAAATCCCTTTGCATTTATTTTTTCCCGCTAAACCACTAGAGAACGCGTGAAAAGGTCAATGATCCTCGTAGCAGGAGTAATGTGTTTTTTTTGGAGTAAAGGGTTTTCTTGTAAATGTATTACTCCAAAAAAGCGTTTTAAGTACATAGGATGTGGGTGAAATCTCACATCTCAACCCGTTACATAGGCGAAAACAAACGCACCTTTCGTGATTTAAACCATACGTATCATAAGAAAAACACCCAAACTTATGAACATACTATAAAAAAAACAACCACTAACGACAAGATTACATTTGACTCACAATGACACCAAAAATAACCTTATCGTTTTATTTGACCTCGAAGAGTGATATTGAACGCAGTACAGAATGCTAATTGTTGTTTGGTTGATCGAAAATCATCATTCTCCTAACCATCATAAATGTCATAATCATCATCCTCAAGTAGACTTGCATTGTTTGCACCACCACCACCTCGATTCGATAAAGAAGCCATAAATCGAATTGTTTCATCATATACCTCCTCAACTTCACTATCTGAATTTCCTTCTTAATCTCTCATTTAAGTAACAGGCATAGATACCGATTCCAAAGCCACCCCCTTTTCAATGTGGCTCATCACACGACCTAATATTCCTATTTTCGATCGTATTTTTATTTTTTATCCTGTTACCAGAGACACTACTCACATTCCCCTTCCATAGGAAACAATATGTTGCCTTTGGTAAAGCTTTTGATATACTCTAAATTATAACTCGTAACAGTGAGTTGGATAAAATGTTTTTGATAACATTTATGATATGTTTGGTATTCGGATGATTATTACTATTTTAAGTTTGATTTACATACAAGAAGCACATAAACATCTTTAGTGACTTGAGAGGCCCTAAGATTTACTTCTATACCAAAAGGGGTCTTAGACATTTATTTTTGAAAACTAAACATGAAATTGTTTAGTTGGTTGGGCTATTGGTTGGTTCGGGTGGTGTTGTGAGCAAGCGGGTGGTTGTCAAGAGTTGCTCCACATAGGAGAACATGAAATGAAGTTCATCTCTCAAAGAGAAGATGAGGTTACGGTTGTGAAGATAGCATAGGCAACTAGCACTATGCAAATCAACCGGATGGAGTTGGATAGGGTGGCCCATGATACGAGATGGAGGAGGTGGAGTAAGTGATGGTGAGGATGGTGTAGGCATGGCATAATCCATCAACTTGTAATTTTATGTAGATAGGAGTCAAAGTGGTTAACATCAGCTTGTATTTTCAAGTAATTATCATATTGTGTGATTAAAAAAACGTTATAGTCAGATTTCTTAATAGTTTAAAGGGTAAACTGCAAAAATGGTCACTAACGTATCGCGAAAGTGCAAAAAAGACACCGAGTCATAAAGGCATGCAAAAAAGCCACTAACGTTACGCGAAAGTACAAACAAGCCACTGAAAGCCAAATTCCGTTAGTTTCATCGTTAAATGCCAAGTCACTGAAGGTAGTATCGTCATTTCACCCGTTTCAATGGTTAAATTTGCAAAGGATGACTTAACTTCCGAAACACTATTCATCATCTTCCCTCTTTAATTTTCTATTAAATTTATATTAACAGCCACCATTACCACCCTCTACCACCATACAAGGATGTGGATATAGATAATACTGCATATAACATCTTCATACCGGCAAACAGGATGTGGATATAGATAATACTGCACCAAAAAAATTAATCTTCTTGATTATTGTAAAAAAGGTTCACTATGAAAAATGAAATGCTTGTATTTGTAAGTTTCATTGCTGGATTTGAAGTTTGAAATGGTCTTGATACTAAACTCAAGTTGCCTAATCATCAAACTGAGTTCATCTTAAAATGTTGTCACTTTTTCTCATTTCGAATGGCATATTATACATGTGACTGAAAAGTCTTTGTTAAGGTTTACTCAATTATTGCCATTTTTACGTCTCGATGTTATCTTTATCAGTAGTCAACGATGCACAGTAGTTAAAGTTGTGTTAGTAATGGAATCAATTGCCGATACTTTTGTCAAAAAAGTCGATGAAAAACTCGCGAAGTTAACAGTGGGCTACCTTGAAAATGACTGTTACATCACTCCTGTGGTGACAAAATCCTCTTCGATCATCTTCACCAGCCATATCACCGTCTCCGATCGTCACCAGTTACCTCACCATCTCCGATCATCTTCACCGGTTATGTCACCGTCGCCGATCATCTTCACCGATCATATCACCGTCGTCGAAGATCACACCATCAGCAATCATCTCACCGGTGAATTTTTCCATCATCGAAGGCATTATCGTCTAAACAAGAGCATCACCTTTTTTTCTAGTCCATGCATGTATGCAAAAAGAACGCTTTATCGTCTAAACAAGAGGCCATCGTTCAAGCAGTTCCTGTCTTCTAAACGACAATATAATCTTCGACCGTTGTCTTAACATGAGGGCCTTAGTTCTCCCATTCCGTAGCTCCAAAACAACACAAACAATGTTTTACACAATACCAAGGTCCTTTGCAAGGTACTCAAGGGCACCATTCACAACACTGAAAGGGCCTAATAATGAATTAAGTGGATACATCATTCATGCTTTACCCAGTGAAAAAAATAGAACAAAAAATAAGTCAAAGACTGCCATGATTTACCCTGCAGGGAAAATACAAAGATAAGCATATATAGTAGATACAACTATAAACTATATATAAGTTTGAATGACGTGTTCGAATATCTGTACTTTCCTATTCTAGCTTGTCGACGACACGACACCATACGGGTTCTAAATTCCAAGTTTTATGTTAATGTTTTCTATATAGATCGAACACTCAGTTTTTATCTTATTCACAGTCAGGTTTAGGATTTTGTTAGTAATTTCTATGTAAATTAAATGAATTTGATACCAAAACATGGAGTTTAAATTCAATCAGCCTTTGATTTTGTTATCTATCTATCTATACTAATAAACCAGAATAATTTACAAGCCTTTGAAGCATCCATTGCAATTAATTATCTGATGTATCTCTTGTGTGATTGGTCAGAGATTTAATGCGTACAACACATCTATGCACTATCTTCTTTAGCTTCTATACGGTGTAATTCAATGGTTTTACTTTTGGTAGGTCAACAAGCCATCAATTCAATTCATTCCTCTTTGTTAAGCAATTAATATCTGCTATTCTTCCTTCATACGATTCTTCATTTGAATCACATAAATCCATTAATATCAACAATTCAAAAAAACATCCAAAACGGTTGTACGATTAGCTCTATATAACTTGATTCCACTAGATTCATAAACCCTAAGAACCCGATCTATGCCGGTAGAAGATGAAGATGAAGAACAAAAATTCCATTGGTATTAGTAAATTTGCTTTGATTAAGTATATTTGCTTTTAAATAATCAATTTAGTTTTTTTTATTCAATTTAATAAATTTGCTTTGATTAAGTTCAATTCAATTGTTGTAGCAAAAACCCAAAAAAAAAAAACAAAACAAAAAACAAAACAAAAAAAAATGGATCTATTGGAGCACTTCATCTTCATCTCGAGTTTTCATCAAAAGTTGGATCTATTGGAGCAAATTGATTTTGCTTTCAATAATGAAACAGGTTATCCATTTGAAATTGTTGATACTTTTTTTTTTTTTTTTTTATTCCTATATTCTTTCAATCCCTGCTCATGCAATTGTTTTTATTCTTTATTAATTCTTTTTTAGCTTCAAAATGTTTTTTGCCACTTTTTTATTTTAGAAACTATTAAACTTTTGATTATGTATCTTATACCATACATTAAACGATTATGCGTGTGCTTCTTTGAAATGTGTATGTATCTTGATGCAGAGTAGGTGTTCGATGAAATGACATAAACAAGTTTGGTTACAGGCGATGTAGATCATTCGCGGTGGTTGGATCCAAATGTTTCAATGATAATATTATTTCAGCATGTGGTATGTTTTACTATTATTGCTTTATTTAAAAAAGTGCAAGATGTTGGACAAGTTACATATCTTTCTGAGATAAAACTACTTCATGATCCTATAACTTAATTAAATATATTATTAGTTTAATTACTTAGTTGCTACAGATGACAGGATTATTTGAACTCTAAAGTTATTGCGTAACATAGGAAAAAATTGATGCCATCTTATATTCGGCAACTGAAACGTAGCTGATGTATAGACTTTTTTTTAGAATAGGATAGGATATAGATCATTGTTCGTGATCATGAACTTACTTTTAACTAAACAATCGTAAATGAGCATCATGGACCCAATCGTACGCTAATAGGTTACAATTATGATCCCAATTACTACATTGACCGTTTGTTTATGCGTTCTCGGTTTCATTCCATTCCATTTCTACAGCTTTACATATAGGTGTTGTAGTTATGTTGTAAGTAGTTATGTAAATCTGTCTTTGTGGCTATTAAACGATTATCATCAGGGGGTGTCAAATGACGGTGATTTTAGTTCTTGCCTAGAAATATGTTTTTGCACCTCATTGCTTATATTTTGATAACACGCAATACCCTTTTAAGGTCCTAAACTTACACCGGAATATTTTTTGATAACAAGCAGTACCCTTTTAACACACAGTACTGTAAGTTCTCTTAAACTACATATGTTTTAACTAGAGGTGGTAAAATGGGCCGGTGAGGTAACAGGTCAAAATGGGTAGTTTTTTTGTAGGGATTGAAACGGGTTGGAGTGAATTTTTGTGTCCTGACTCTCAAACTTTAGTGTACAATTATCATCCTGATGCATTAGTTAGATTAAGGAAATAGTATCGTTTACATAAATCTCTTAATAATATATTTTGCATTTTTATACAATCTTTCTTGTCATGATTATTTTAGCAATAAGGTGTGATTGTCTCAAGCGTATAGTAGTATGAAAGTTTATACATGTTTGCGATTGGAATGCCATTTATATGAATGCCATATGATTGTAAAATATATTTCTGACCATACTAGCATGATGATGATATGTCCGCCATATATTTGATAGATATTATGACTCATACGATTCAATAATTTATGAAAATGTTTATTAATAGACATAATATCATATACTGGTTAGCTGGCCTAATTTCACTTAAAAAATCTATTAGTTACAATTCAAATCTATTAGTTACAATTCCATGAACTTTTGACAACATAAAAATAATGTATGTTGTATTATTTCCTTTTAGTAAGATTGCTATATTCTTTGTTAAGAATATGTCAAATGCCTTGCTGATGTAGATTATGATATTCACAGTGGGGCTGATTACGTGAGGTTAAGAACCACAAACGATTAAAGTTCTTTTTATGAGAGGGTGCATATAAAACAATGTGGAGAAGCTGAAAACTCTTTTGACGAACTATACATATTTAAGCACCTATATGTTTGCAATCCGAAAAACTAGAACTAGAAATGCATACTTGCAATATTTTCATTTTTTTTTTCATTTGAATGGAAATGTCGAACTATTTTCTTGTGAATGGGTCGATTTAGAGGGTGTTTGGGTTAGCTTATTTTTCAGGCTTATGAGCTTATACGAAGTTGAAAAAGCTCATAAGCTAAGTTTTTTTTGGGGGGTGGGTTTATGAGCCTATCAACTTTAGTTAATTACTTATATAAGCTCATAACCTCAACTTACTAAGCTTATAATCTAGAAAAGATTTGCTTATAAGCTTAACTGTGAGAGGGAGGTCATTCAAATAACTCCAAAAGCCCACAAAGTAAGCTTATCCAAACATACCTTTAGGTTATATTTTATTTCTAGAGTAAATATGAACTTTTTTTAGCTTAAAAGTAAATGGATTAAAGGAGGTTTGGGTCACAGTGGGTAATTAGCTCAAGTTGGGTTGAAATGAATACTTGGGTTGACCTTCACTCTTTATACTAAATTATCAAAATTTTAATACAAAATGTGTTTCTCAGATTAAAGAATATGATTAAAGAATATGTATTGTATCCGTTTTAATGGTAACATGCTCCCATTTTAGCTACATGTGAACTAAACGTGGTCCATCCGTGTTATTCATCACATATGTATATTTGGAACATGGTAAGCATCTATAAAATTCTTATTTTATTCATGTGTACCTTATTTCTTTTATTAAACACATACATGTTAATGAATTTTGATGCACTTTTCACACCCGCTTGTGATTCACATGATACATTCTTTTTGAAAGGTACGGGTTACTCACAAGTTTGTAATCTAAATATGAATTTACATGTGGCTCTGACGTTGTTAGTTTCCCCTATTGCAAATACTCTTCTTGAAGCTTATGTCGATAAAGTGAAGAAGGTGCATGAGTATGGAGGTCATGGATCAAGTGGGTATCAATATCATTGAAAAAGAGAGGACAAGGATGCTCCGTGCACTTGCATAAAGGTATTGGATACATTACGAGTAGGTTACCGACCCCTTTTAACTCTTACAATTTTACTGTAACTGTTCAGACCCATTATCCAAGCTCCCAATATGCTATGTCCATGTATTCGTTCTGTGGTTTTATGTGAACTATAACAAATTGTGTTCACAAAGTAATTTTAAGCTCATCTTTGAGTAGTTAGATAATGCGTTACGTAATGGAAGAATGAACTAATTGGTTAAGTTAACCACAAGGTTAGTGATTATAGGGGCTGTTTGTGATTGCTTATTAGATTAAACAAATTTAGGGGGTGTTTGGGTTATATTATTAAACTACTTGAGTGGACCTGCTTAGTTTAATAAAAAAATTTACGGGCTATTTACGAGTTCGTATTAAAACTGGTGAGAGTGGCTGTTTAGAACTGCTTGGTGTTACTTATTATAATAACTCCTTATAGGGGTTGTTTGGTGTTGCTTATTAGAATAACTCCTTATAGGGTTGTTATCCAAAATTTATAAAAAAAACGTACCTCTTCTTATTTATAGGCAGTAATTTGTGTGGATAGGCTTCCTTTACTACAGGTTCTTATGGACATACACAAAAAGTAACGACACTTCTAAGTTTCAAAACTAGACTATGTTTCTCCATTGTCAATTTGTAGGTGGCCGAGGAAAATGAAACTACTATGCTGCAAACAACATTGTTTATCATTCATTACCTTAACAATTTGACCAGTAAGATGCTAAAGTTAAGCTTTCTATTAAGAAATTGAAGTAGTTTTTTATCTGTAAATGAATCTTAACCCATTTATAAGTGATTACTTGACACTTGGGGTACTATTTGCTGTTTTGCTTCATATGGTTCTTAAACTCTCAACCAGATTTATCAAAGTGTGGCACTTTATTTAGGCGGTAGTAGCATACAAAGATAGAATATTTCAAAAGAGAGCCCAATTGCATCAGAGACAAGCAGAAAGGATAAAACGTGACAAAGCTCAATCCAAATCACGTTTAACATGAGGAGATGATGCGGACTCTGAGTTGAACATGAGTTGATATTTTCCTTTCATATTGTTGATAACAAAAATGAATTGAAAATAAAGGTGAAGGAGATACCCTGGGAGAATTCTGATGCACATAATTCTGAGCAACCAGAGCAAGATAAGGTTAGATCCGAAAGACGTATAGAGACTTTAAGTCATGCTTATCATTGATTAACATGTTTTGACAGTTGATTGATATGGACTACGTTACATATATGGTTAGTTATCCTAATGATGTAAACTGTTAAGTCATTTTATGTATATTGAAACTTTTGACACGGACTATGTTACATGTATGGTTAGTCTAATATCCAAATGATGTAAACTGTTAGTCATTGTAAACTGATGCATATAATTTTGAGCAACCAGGGGAAGATAAGGTTAGATCCGAAAGACGTATAGAGACTTTGAGTCATGCTTATCATTGATTAACATGTTTTGACAGTTGATTGATATGGACTACGTTACATATATGGTTAGTTTAATATCCTAATGATGTAAACTATTAGTCATATGTATATTGAAACTTTTGACACGAACTACGTTACATATATAGTTAGTCTAATATCCTAATGATGTAAACTGTTAGTCATTTTGAAGGCATGAACATACTGGAAAAAGGGGAGTTAATAGCCGATGCATACAACAATCCTTCTTCGCTTCTAACCTTTATCATCATTACTTTGTTGTCATTCATTTTTTTAAAGAATGTTAGTAAAATAAATGAGCTCACTTATTGATAAAAAGATACAAATATACGGAGTAACTGTTATCGTTATCTTTTGTTATATCTTATTATATTAAAATGGTGTTTTAAGTTGCATATTTGTAGTTTGTTTTATATGATCCTATTATATCATGTTGAAGTTTTGCGAACTAATTAAGGAGTCTCAATTAGTTGCGGGTGCCACCCAACCCGTTTAACGTTTCTGATTAACAAGGTTAAGGGTAAACGAGTCCATACGATGACAACTTCAGGAACATTTCCTAAAGAACTTGAAAGCTACAATAGTTTAAATATGGTTCATTAGTGGCTATTTTTTAAAGAATGCATATAAGGTACAAGAATTCAATAATGGTTCAAGCATTAAACTCGGGTCATTTCATATATGTGTGGCCAAATTATTCTTATTTTACATGTTATGTCATTCACGGTAAAGTGGCATTTCCTTTTATTGATTAGTAAATATCATGGATTTATTATTATTATTATTATTATTATTATTATTATTATTATTATTATTATTATTATTATTATTATCATCATCATCATCATCATCATCATCATCATCATCATCATCATCATCATTATTATTATTTTGTCAGGATTTGAAGAAGAATATATAAATATTGAAGGTGCATTTCTTCACTGTTAGGATTCTTAGCTTTTATGATCAACTGAAGTTATGTTCAAGAGATAGGCATTAGTTGAGCATGGTTACGTCAGTCTGCCAAGTTGGGTAAACCTTAATCATGTGAATCAGATGTTGTATGCATAGTGCTATGAATGAGCCGTGTTCGTGACGTTTCAAGAACGAAGCCACCTGGTCTTATGAGACATATGCTGCTATGCACACATCTATGCATTGTGTGCATAGCAGCATATGTCTTATAAGGGACAAATGTAGGTTGATGTGTTGTGTGAAAATGTATTGATTAGTTTGGCTTTCTTTTGAAGTAAATGCACCTATATTTTGACCTTTTTATAAGCACTTTATATTCCTTAATTAAATAGTACTAGAAGTGGTATTTTTGAATGTGGGTTCTTTCTTGCTAAAAGTATTTTTGGAGACTTGTGGTTAGCTTCTCAATAATAGTAGTATATTTATTCAATGAAGACTGGTGATTTTGCTTATTAGTTATTACATATTCAAATAATTATCTCTAAAGTTATGCAATATAAATGTAATTGTTGTAAACCAAAGTTGTCTTATACATTCAATTATCAAAAACTACTATAAATGATATATAAAGAAATTCTTCAAGGTCTATAATCAAACGGTCAACAGGTATGTACAGTATACACATTACATGTTTTGTGACATTTTTCTTATTTACACTTATTATAAATCACAGACTTCTTTTACTTACATATTTTTTTAACTTATTAGATGTTCACGTAATGGACCTTTTGTTGAAGTGTTAGAATTTTCACTACATACATTTACTTATGAAGACAAACATATTGGAGATCACGAGGTAATGAACGTTTATTGCATAGATATTCACAAGCATTGTACTTTATACAATCATTCACTTATAACTTATTATTCCGTTACAAGAAAATTTCATATCTTTTACGTTCGTTGTTCTTTCTTACTTTATTCACGTATTTAACTTTTTGATGCAAAAACCCTCTAAAATCCCGTGGATTCCACAGGTCTATAAGCTAGTTTGGTATATTTGGAAACATATTAATGAGCTGAGGTGACCTTTAACGACTTCAAGCTTTCCTCATTTCCTTGAAACTTCAACTGGGATAGAAAATTTTCATTAATGTAGTATGACAATTCATGTTATGCATTATCACTCACATTAGAATTTCTTTATTGGTCATGTTTGAGGGAATTTGGTATTAAATGTAGTATGACAATTCAAGGTATTAAATTTAGTATTAACTTGGTATTATCACTCACATTAGAATTTTTTATGTCTAAGGAGGGAATTTGGTATGACAATCCATTGTATTAAATCAAGTTACTGATTGTCCGTCCTTCGTCCCAATTTAATTAATTTGTTATTACAATTACTCAATGTTTTATGTTTTTAGTGTTAATCATTGAAAAATCTGGGTAGTGTTCACGATGTTATTGAGTGGTGGCGGTGGTGCTAGTGAGAATAGGTTAAAGGATCTTGGTTTTATTTTATGTTATGGGTTTTGTTCTTGATTTAAGAATAAAATTAATTGGAAATTCAAGAGAAATTCAAATGGGGAAGAAGACGAGGGTATATTAGTCATTTCACTGCACTTAACGATGAAACTAATGGAATTTGGCTTTCAGTGGCTTTTTAGCACTTTCGCATAACGTTAGTGGCTTTTTTGCACGCCTTTATGACACGGTATCTTTTTGGCAATACGTTACTGACCATTTTTGCAGTTTACCCTAGTTTAAAATCAAGCCCAAAATTTAAAAAAAGAGATTTTATTTAATTTTATAGCCACAAGTGTAAAGTTCTTAATTTCCATAACTTTAATTAATTTATAGATTTAACAAATAGTTTATTTCGTTAAAAAAATACTTTATTATTATTATTATTATTATTATTATTATTATTATTATTATTATTATTATTATTATTATTATTATTATTATTATTATTATTATTATTATTATTATTATTATTATTATCATTATTATGTACTGGACATAAATATCAAGTTGAAATACATGTTAATGAGATACGAGAATAAATTTACGATACATGAATTTCATTTTTTATGAAACAATTTTTATAATATTGTTATGAAATTAAAATTAACTTTTATAATAGCATAACAACACTTGCAACCAACCAGCCTCAAAAGCTTAAAGATAAGAAGATGAAACCGCCATAAAAATGGACAAACAACAATATAGGAAATGAAAGCTCTATATAAGTGCCTGGACACAGCAGCCAAATAGACTTGAGGCTCTTAGCTTTGACAGCGAACATGACCGATGTGCCATTCAACCCATTTGATGTTGAAATGTTTATCTAGATGTTTAAACCAGAAGAAAGATGCCATCTGCATGCAGCATATCAAAAAATCGATCTTTATCACTGTTTTGAAGAATACGAAGAACAACCTTGCTCCTGAATTTCCACTTAAAATAACAAGCAGTCCAAATTACAGCTTGCCAAACAGGTTTTAATTTACTAGAGATTAACCCGCTCCCATCCAAAAATAAAATATCAGTAATCCATGCATTAAATATTGGTTCCCATTTAAATTCATATCCTTAACAGACATTTTGCAAACAACCGACCTAAAAATGTGAGGTTTTCATTTCCATGGACTAAACAACACCATACATGCGCCTTTGCTTGTGTTGTGGAGTTGAATCTGATTCAACAACTGTGCATCGACAAACTGACTAAATGCATCATCTTAAATTTAACTCCCACATCTATCTAACTACACCAAATCCAACACTTATGGTTACCATTTTGATTCTTCCCCGCTAAGCGCTAACTAATTTAAAAAAAAAATTGATCGTTTGCTTCTCTGTTTATTCTCGTCAACAAACTTTGAGTTGCAAGCGTGGTTGCTAGGAGTGAACTTGAAGCAAAAACAATAGGGCAAAGGTTGTTTTGATTGTAATCACTTGAATGAAACATTAGACAAGGTAAGCTAATTTAAGAGGAAATTGCAAAAATCATCCTTGTGGTTTGGCCAAATTGCACGTTTAGTCCTTACTGTTCATTAAGTGCAAAAATGATCTGGATTTGGCACTGTTTCATGCGCTTTTAGTCCCCCAAAAGTTACTCCGTTTATTTCCACCGTTTGGCATTGCACGTGAGTGGCACACAAAGGGTATTTTAGACTTTTACCTTTTACTAATAAAATAAACAAACACAATCATAATATAATACCCCGTTTTATTTTCCCCCAAATCATGTTTATCCCCAAATCACCGCAGATCCCCAAAACTTGTGTAAAACCCTAATTTCTCATCCCTGCTATTGAAACCCGTTGCAATTTTAGTCCTTGTAGTTACAGGTGGTTATAAAGATGAATGAGCCACCTTCATATCCAAAATTCATGTGTAGAAAGGTTGGCGTATCAGTTGATCCAAACACAATTTATGGTAAGAACATAAGTTTTTTTTATTGAAATAATCACTTATTTGATAATACATTGTTAGCTCATTGATTTTTATTTATTATTTATTTATTTATTTATTTATTTATTTTGCATTATGATACAGGTAGTTCCAAGTCCATGTTTACTATGAAGTTGAATCATAGTGGAACAGAGCCACCAAATAGGATGTATATTACAGGTGAGACAATATACTTGGATTACATTGATGTTGATCACCTTAATGTTGAGGGAATAAACAAAATCATGGGACAACTAGGGTATGATTCTAGTGAGATTATGTTTTATTTCTTTAGGATGCCTAACAAAGGTTTAGATCATGGTTTAAGGTCAGTGACTTGTGATGATGATTTAGTTAGGTTGGTAAAAGTAGTAGAAACAAATAAGGAGATAGAATTCTTTGTTGAGCATTGGATTACCACAGTTGATGAGGATGACTTATATGATGATGATGTAGATGCTGAAAATGGTGAGAACAGAGGCCTTGATGATGTAGGCGATGAAAATGTAGGTGATGAAAATGTAGGTGTTGAAAATGTAGATGCTGAAAATGTAGATGCTGAAAATGACACAGAAAAGAACATGGACGATATTGTTGATGAGGAGCATATTATTGATGAGTTGGAAGTGAACATGGATGATTTTAGGGACAATGGTGGTAGTGAAACCTATGTTGACCCAAGTGGAAGACCTCATTTTGAAGTCACATATGAAGCTTTAGAGGTTGTGGACTATGAATCATTTGATAGTGATGTAGGTGATGATGATGATGCTACTAGTGTTGCAAGGAGGAACCTTAGGAAGCTTAGAAAGACTGGTGGTGGATCAGCTGGTATTGTCAACAAGTTGTTTATTGGACAAGAGTTTGCTAACAAGAAAGAAGCTAAGGATTTGATTAAAGCACATGCAATGGAAACAAGAAGAAAGATTCACATTGTAAAGAATGATAATGAAAGGGTACAAGGAAAATGTAGAGGTATGATCCCATGTGATAAAGGGAATCTAGCTGATGGTGGGTCACAGTCATAAGGAATAAAAGAAAAAGTGTGTAAGGGTAAAAGTAAGTCACATGGTGAGACATCA
The DNA here is from genome assembly GCA_030686995.1 of Artemisia argyi. NCBI lineage: Eukaryota > Viridiplantae > Streptophyta > Magnoliopsida > Asterales > Asteraceae > Artemisia > Artemisia argyi. The sequence goes on along the minus strand of JARVZY010000342.1, from coordinate 4,270 downwards.
ACTGCAGGGTCAAAAGGAAAAAAACAAATGAAGGGTAAAGGTGTAAATTTACCTGATGAGGACAAAAGTGTGCGTCCCTGGAATGTGTACATCTCACCTGGTAGGAATGGAAAGTGGGTGGTTAAGACATTTAATAATGAGCATAAATGCCTCCAATCTAGAGATATAAAGGCATGTACTTCCACCTACCTTGCAAAACATGTTGCAGATCTAATTTCTCACAACCCTGATATGCCAACAGTAGCAATCCAAGAGCAGATGCAGTCCAAGTTTCAAGTAGGTGTTTCTGTAACCAAAGCTTTTAGAGCTAAGTCTAAGGCAGAAGTAAATTTGAGGGGTGATGCAGAGGCTCAATATGCTTTATTGAGAGATTATGCTGAAGCTTTAAAGAAGTCTAACCCAAACACAACAGTGAAGATAGATGTTTACAGGCCTCATAGTCCAAATGACACTACAAGAAGGTTTAAAAGGATATATATTTGTTTGGGTGCTTTGAAAGAAGATTTTAGAGCTTCAGGGAGAGAGTTGCTAGGGTTGGATGGTGCCTTTATGAAAGGTCAACATCATGTACAATTGATAACAACTGTTAGTGTGGATGCTAATAATGGAATCTACCCTGTAGCATATGGGATGGTTGAATCAGAATCCAGAGATTCATGGGAATGGTTCTTGTCTTGTATTGGGGATGATTTGGATTTGTGTAGCAATTCAAACTTCACATTTATTACTGATAGACAAAAAGGTATCTATTGGTTCATTTTTTATACTAATTCATGTACATGGTTCCTTACTTATGTTTACATGATTCCATTTTTTGTTTTATAGGGTCTGTTACCAGCTATACAACATCTATTTCGTGCTGCTGAACACAGGTATTGTGTAAGGCATATCAATGATAACATATAGGTTAGAAACCTGGAGGAAAGTTTACTCTCATAAGGTCAACCCAGTACCTCGTCCACATTTTTGAGAGAAGTCTCAGTTTAACCAAACTAAATTGATTCCACCTTATATTCCACCACAAATAGGTAGAACAGGGAAAAAAAGAAAGAGGAGTGTAGGTGAGGTAAATGAAATGGTAAAGGGGGCCAAGTTAACTAAGAAAGGTGGGACTGTCACTTGTGACAACTGTGGGGTACAGGGTCATAAAAAAAGAAGTTGTAAGACACCAAATCCATGGAAAGATCCAAATTATAAGTCTCCACAGTCATCTGCAACTGTTGAACAAGCACCATGTGCTCAACCACCATCATCTGCATCAAATGCATCAAAGGCACCAAGGAAGACTGCTACCCTTTCTGGTAAACAAGCATCTGCATCAAAGGCACCAAGGAGAAGCCCAAGGAAGACTGCAAGTCAATCCAAGAGCAATGCAAGTCAATCCAAGGGCACTGCAGTTCCAAAAAAAGGAAAGAAAACTGCATCAAAGAAGATAAACTAGTAATCTTATGGTTATGTATTAGTAATCTTATGACAATATGGTTGTTATGTAGTGGTCTTTTGTTTAAGATTAAGTAATCTTGTGACAGTACTCTTTATGACTTTATGGGAAAAATTGTGATGCAAATTTTCAGTTTAGCAAGTTGAAAAACTTGTTTAATGTATGGCAAATGTTACCCTTTCTAATGTTGCAGACTTGCAGTTGTTGTTTCTTACCATTTTGCTTTTCTGGCAATGTTTCTTACCATCTAGCAGATGTGTTATTTTTGGTTGTTACCAATTTACCTTGTGTTATGCCATTGTCAACTTCAAAACATACAAGTTGAGCTCAAATGTTATGCCAAAACTTGCAACACATTTAGGTCAATACTTGTACTTGTTATGCCAATATCAGCTTAAGAACATACATATAGAAGTATCAGTAAACTTGAAATTACCATTCATACTTGAACATTCATATATATAACAAAATTCATTGACTAAAGTCAATGTTTAAGTTCAAGTTATAGTTTTACAGCTGCCATTAACCAGCTTACAACAAGAAAGTAGCTAAAAAGAAGACCCAACTACAAATCAACCACATCTTCAATCTTTTTCTTCCAGCTGCCATTTCAACCAATGATTCTTGAAGCCGATTTCTTGACCTAAGTAGACCTGGAATGATTTGCACTGACCGAGCACACATTGGAGGATCAAGCCAATCAAAAAACCCACAATCCCTTCCCTACACATGAGTACTTCAATCAATAACTTGTGGTTGAAATATAACTACAAATTAATACTTACAAAAATTTCTGCACATGAGTGAAAACGGCGTCCTGGGTTGAAGTCTGTCCATGAAGTACGAACACGGGTTTGAGTACCACATAAACAAGTCACCATTTTTATGAATTGATTTTGCCCCTTTCACTTTTTTAGGGTTAGGGTTTTAATTTTTAGGTGTGTTTTGGATTTGGGGACCAGTGTTTGGAGTGGATAAGTGGTGGGATGGGGTATTATATTATGATTGTGTTTGTTTATTTTATTAGTAAAAGGTAAAAGTCTAAAATACCCTTTGTGTGCCACTCACATGCAATGCCAAATGGTGGAAATAAACGGAGTAACTTTTGGGGGACTAAAAGCGCATGTAACAGTGCCAAATCCGGATCATTTTTGCACTTAATGAACAGTAATGACTAAACGTGCAATTTGGCCAAACCACAAGGACAATTTTTGCAATTTTCTCCTGATTTAATTAGAACCTATTATTCATAATTCAGTTTCAGGTGGTACCTTAGGCCATTAGCCATAGGAGATTAACTTCACCAAAAGGACAAACTCATTGATATCAGGTTATTTATTAGCGTATGGAATTTATAATAATACGGGGCAGTTGGATTGTGGTGATCACCGAATCATATTAGCTTATGTTTTGACGCCTAAGCAAGAGTTAGGAAGGGGACTCTGATTTTTAACAGAAGGTAATGTCGAGGAGAGAAGCTCTTCTTGCAATCAAGTGCCTATACATGCATTTTCAATCTGCATTTTTCTATCTAGATCTTCTAAACATGTGTTCATGATTCATATTCATATTTAAACCGATTTTGAAATGGAGCATCAGTGATATCCAGTTGATTCAGGATTCCTAGTTCTTATTTTATCTTTACATGCCACCCTTCTCATGTGTACACTTTTTTGATCCCACAAAAAGACAATCTGTTTGGCTTTGAAATCAGCACAGAGAAGAACAATAACAAAGATTAGGATTTTGGAGGCATAAACAATTCCCTACCCTGAGAACTCGAGGGAGATTCTCTTACATTAATCTGAAATTTTCACAATTTTATGAGTTGTACTGTGATGCCGAGTCATACATAGCCCAAAATTTAAGTAAAATAACTGAGCTGAAAAGTCCAATGAATAAAGCAAAAACTGAATACATTGATGTCTCTTTCTCCCCCATCTAATAATAGATAATAGCTAGACTTTGGGGTTTTCATAGTAAAGAACACGTTTTATGGGTTTAAAGAGGTGCCTAGAACCATATGTCGACCGAATGACTTCAAAGAAAAGAGCATATTGCAGCCTAATATATAGGACTGGCATCACAGCAAATGCACCGATAAGGATTGACATCCATATCTCACCTTTATGGTAAAGAACAAAAAAGCTGACACTAAAACCAACAGTCATGGTTGTTATTGATAAGAAAAGAGTTGCTAGACCTGCCATCAGCCTTTTGGGTAGTGATACCAAGAAATCAACTTCAGCATAGCGAGTCGCGAGGATGGATAAGAAGATGAGAAGTGATGTTGTAGATGAGAATAGAGAAATGGCATCTGCCACAACGAAAACCCTAAAGGTTGCTTCCGAATGGAAGATAGGGATACCATTATCTTGGCCATATCCACCTGGAACCGTAAAAGCTGCTGCAAATGCTATGGTTGCAATGAGTGCCGAAACAACCATACATTGACTAACCGTATCTTTCATCCATATTTCACCTAGTTTAACTAGCTGTTTGTGCTCCTTTGTGAATAACTCATACGGCGTTAGACCATCATCGTTCTTCCGATCTCTATAAGAAGGGGGGACCATGGTCTCTACTTCCTACAACAGAAACGATAATAGTTATAGACTTCATACACATCAATAGAGTAGCCAAATGGGTGGTCGGTAACGGGTCATTTTAGTACGGGTCGGGGCAGATTGACAAACATCCGTTATTTATTTGACCCATGTGACCAGTTCCCCATTGAGCTGTTTTTTTTATTTGACCCATTTAAGATAACTTAACACAAACTGACACATTCATAAGTAAATAGGTCAAAATATCCGTGTCTACTCTCTG